>CAUYQU010071818.1:0-60561 GCA_963574635.1 Cheracebus regulus | reverse complement strand
CAACCCACTTGCCCATCAGTGATAGGCTGGACAAGGGAAATGTGGCACATATACATCATGGAATACTATGCAGCCATAAAAAATGATGAGTTTGTGTTCTTTGTAGAGACATGGATGAATCCAGAAACCATCATTCTCAGCAAACTGACATAAGAACAGAAAATCAAACACATCATGTATTCACTGATAGCCGGTGGTTGAACAACTCGAACACACGGACCCTGGGAGGGGACCATATGGCTCTGGGGTGTGTTGCGGGGGCCTGGGGTGGTACAGCCGGGGTTTGGGGAGGTTGGGGTGGGATAACATGGGGAGAAATGTCAGATATAGGTGATGGGGAGGAAGGCAGCAAACCACATTGCCATGTATGAACCTGTGCAACAATCCTGCATGTTCTTCACATGAACCCCAAAACCTAAAATGCAATAAAATATATATTTTTTAAAAAAGAAACAATTATATGCCCTGAAAAAAAAGGTTCATATAATTCTATTCCTCTAAAATTATAGTAGAATACTGGCAATGACTAGTTTTCCTTGTTAGAGCAATGGTAAAGGCAGATTATTTTGTTAAGTTTCATTAGTACTAACTGCATATTTTATATTCTTAGAATCAACAACTCTTTAAAGCCATTTTAGCCTATTATGTAATCCTCATAAATTATAATATATTTTCAAACAGATAAATTTATGCAAATGAGTGAATAAAATTTTAAAAAGTATACAAAAATAGAATAGATTATAGTTTTCAAGTGAAGAGTATTTTGTTTACCGGTAGTATTATTTTCAAGACATAGATATATATTAAAACATCATTTTTATGCTCTAAATACATAGAATAAAAAAGTAAATTAAATTTCATATCTATTTGATTTATATAAACTCAATATTGATTTGTTGTTTGTTACTATTAATACTAGTTTTCTGATTTGACTATAGTGTTATCCAGAAGCTACTCCCTTATCATGTATATTGGCTAAAACATCACATAGAAAACTCTGGTATTAAGGTAATTTGATCATGTTAAAATTAATATAAATATTTAACATAATATCCCATACATATATAGAAAAACAAAATTATGCATTGCAAGAGCAATAAATACTCTTATGTCCATAATATATTTTTATCGAGGATTAGTTTCCTACAAGTTTTGTCCTGGCAGAACACACAAATATCACCACATATCTCAGCCTTCTATGACCTGAATAGATCAACAGGCTTTTGTACTCAGCAGGTCTAAGGCAGCTCTATAAATGTGAAAACAAAATTTTGCAATGTATAAGTCAAAATCATGATATTAGAATTATGAAGAAGTGCTCTGGAAAATGAATTATTGAAAAACAACTGGCTGGGCATGGTGGCTCATGCCTGTAATCCCAGCACTTTGGGAGGCCGAAGCTAGAGGACTGCTTGAGGTCATGTGTTCAAAACCAGCCTGAGCAACATTTTTATTCTCTGCAAAAAAATGTTTAATAATTAGCCATGTGTGGTGGTGCATGGCTGTAGTCCCAGCTACTCCAGAGGCTGAGGTGGGAGGATCAATTAAGCCCAGGCGTTCAAGGTTGCACTGAACTATGATTGCGCCATTGCACTGTAACTTGGGTGACAGAGCAAGATTCTGATTCGAAAACAAAACAAAGCACCCAACAAGAATAACAACTGTTCCTGCATGTTCTCACTTATTAGTGGGAGCTAAATGATGAGAACACCTGGACACATACAGGGGAACAACAAACACTGGGGCCTAATAGTGGGTGAAGAGTGGGAGAAGAAAGTATATCAAGGAAAATAACTAATGGGTACTAGGCTTAAAACCTGGGTTATCAAATATTCTATAGAGAAACCCCCATGAAATACACCTGTGTAACAAACCTGCACATGTACTCAAAAGAGTTACAAAAGAGTAATTAAAAGTTACAAAAGAGTAATTACTGAAAGCAAAAATATTGGTTAGAAAATTGCAAGGAAAGCCAATATTTAAAAATACAACTATTTGGAAAATTAAATCATATGATGAAATTTTAGAATGAATATAATTAATAACATTATAAATTCTAATGCTAGACATTTACTACCTCATTTAGAATTTAATTCCTGCATGTTCCTGCATTTAGAATTAAATTATATCTTATTGTATATTTTCAAATTGTATAAGTAGATATAAATTTGATTATCAAAAAACAAACGAAAATAACAGTAATTGTTGTGTGTAAATGGACAGTTAAGAAATATTTATGAATGCATTAACTCAATCATTTATAACAACTGAAATTGACAATTCAAATTAGGTGTTTTTAAAATAATGATAAAATTGTGTTGTCTTTATGTTTATTAAAAATGATCTCATTAGGTCACAAGCAAAAAAACCTGTTATTTCTTCATCATCTTTGAAAACACAACAAAGAAAATGTATTCCTTAAAGATTAAAAGATTTTAAAAGTTTAAAAAATTATAACTGAATTGGAACCTAACACTACTCTAATCCACCTGAGAAACTGCTATATGTACACTATGATAAAGCCTAGATTTATTTAAACGTTATACAATAGAATTCAAAAAATATGTATTAGGTTATTTGAAAACGTCTTGCTCTACTATTACTGCACAGCAAATGTTACAAATACGATTAAGTAGGTCACATACATATAAAGTAGGCGATGTCCTGTATTTTAAATATGAATATATAAATTAATGACTTCATAATCCATTCTCTTTTACTTGTGGACTCCATCATTGACTTAAACTAATTTGCTTTAACCATCACCTCTATGACTAAAACCAGATTATTTCTCTTCAAGAATTTCAACATTGGCTTCCTTCTCCTTCTTAGATATGCACCATGTCCAAATTGATACATACTTTTCTGGAAGAGATTTTCTTACTCTAATTTTTTGGCACAAACTGTTTTTTGAGGAAAAAATTTATATGAGAAAATTCAGTTTGCACTGTTTTATAATTTAGCCAAGTTTATTATCATATAACTTCCCACAGATGTAAATATTTCCTTTTTTTTTTTCCTGAGTGCAGTGGTGTGATCTCAGCTCACTGCCACCTCTGCCTTCCAGGTTCAAGCAATTCTCCTGCCTCAGCCTCCCGAATAGCTGAGACTGGAGGTGTCCACCACCACACCCAGCTAATTTTTGTATTTTTAGTAGAGACAGGATTTCACCATATTGGCCAGGCTGGTCTAAAATTTCTGACCTCAGGTGATCTGCCTGCCTCAGTCTCCCAAAGTGCTGGGATTACAGGCGTGAGCCACCATGCCGAGTGATATTTACATTTTACAGAAGTTAGACATTAAGTCACAAATTGGAAAATCAACAACAAAAACCAACCTTTCTATAATTTTAAGCAGGTTTTATGCCTTGTTAAATGTCCCTATGTGATTACTTCTTAAATCATTCCTCATATTAACATTCCTGCTGTCATTCGCCCATTGCAATACCTCCAAAATAATTAACATACGGTTTGAAGTGTATAGATAAGTGAATAAACAATCTCACATCTAAACTATAAAAATGCTTTCTCATCTTTTCTCCCTTTCTAAATATTTTTCTCTTCTGAACTATGCACATAATCATAGAAAAAGGAAAACAAACCAAATCAAACAAAACACCATGGTCATCCTATATAATTTTATTCATAGTAACGTTTTACAGCAATCAGAGCTGTAAAATAGGGATAGATTAAAAAAGTGAAGAAATTCGCAGGATACGATTTTAGTACTGTGAAGAACCTACTTACTATGTAGAAACCAGTTTATCAGTGACCAGTTACTTACGTTACTTATATGTCCATTCTACTACCTCATATAAATAGAATTATAGCACCTGAACATTAACTGACTTTCTATTTTATTAATTTAACTGTCTGATTCATAAGTATGCAAATTTATTAAGCAATGGAAAATGGACATTAGGCATATTTTATGTAACTATGATTGTTTAAAAAAGTTATATGTAAGTGGCAGTTTAGACAAATGTTTAACATAGTGTTTCCTATGTTAATTATGATTGGTAGTGATACAGAAAGAGGGCAGGGAAGTGCTGGGAGGAGGATGGTGTGGTCCCTGACGAGGGCTCCACTTTCAGCCTGTGCCCATGGACCTAGGCGAGGACAAGCACTCCTGCCTTCGTGCCTAAATGTGGCATTTTCCAAGACCACTCTGGTCCACCACGCCCCTATTCTGTGCCTATAAAACACTGAGACCTTAGTGAGCAGACATACAAGTGGCTGGACGTCAAGAGGCACACATCAGCGGAGGAACATACAAGCGACTGGACAGTAAGAGAACGCCAGGGGAAAACCCAACTCCCTGCTGAGAGCTACTTCCACTCAATAAAACCTTGTACTCATTCTCCAAGCCCATGTGTGATCCGATTTTTCTGGTACACCAAGGCAAGAACACCAGGATTCAGAAAGCCCTCTGTCCTTGCATAAGGCAGGGGTCTAATAGAAGTGACTAACACAAGCCACCTATGGACAGCTGAACTAAACGAGCACCCTGTAACCTATGCCCACTGGGGCTTCAGCTGTTAACACTCCTAGACGCTGCCGTGGAGTTGGAGCCCCACAGCCTGCCCATCTCTATGCTCCCCTAGAGGTGTGAGCAGTGGGGCACTAAAGAAGCCAGCCACATCCCCATCACACATCCTGCAAAGGGGACAAGGGAACCTCTCCCATTTCAGTAGTATAAAGTAGAATATTGCTTACTGTAGACTTACTGCTCTAATAAATAATTCAAAAATGTAAAATGTCTCAAACAAAATAAACGTTTATTTTTTGTTCACATAAAAATACTCAGCAGGTGGACTTATTGGTGGGATTTGTCCTCCATGCAGTCATTCAGAGTTGATGTGGCTCCACTTAATGAGAAGCTTCCAAGATGTCATGGAGTAACGATTTCCTTAAGTCTGGAGATGAGTAAGAGAGTATGAATTATCTTGTGCCTCTGGCACTATTAGCCAAAGTCTGTCCTCAAAACAGATATCTGTGTGCATCCTTAGATCTCATTAGTACTTTTTCAATGTCCAGTCCCTAGATTTGTCATCAATTATTTGCCTCTTCTTGAGGGAATTCAAACCATGATATTGTATAAAACTTCACAATATTCCTAATCATTTCACTCTGTGTTCTAATTATTTTCCTAGTATAGTGTCTTTTGAATTATACATATTTGTGAAATATATGTGAGTGTGTGTTTAAAAATCAGATTCTCATTACTTTGGTGGAAATTAGGAAAAAAAACCCTGTAGTTCTGCTTTTCCGTTTTTTCTTTTGTTTTTGAGTCAGAGTCTCACTTTGTCACCTAGGCTGGAGTGGAGTGGAATGGTCTCAGCTCACTGCAAATTCTGCCTCCCAGGTTCAAGTGATTCTCTTGCCTCAGCCTCCTGAGTAGCTGGGACTACCGGCATGCACCACCATTCCCAGCTATTTTTTTTGTATTTTTAGTAGAGATGGGGTTTCACCATGTTAACCAGGCTGGTCTCGAACTCCTGACCTCTTGATCCCCCCACCTCGGCCTCCAAAAGTGCTGGGATTACAGGTGTAAGCCACCGCACCTGGCCTAACTGTAGTTTTCTATTGTGATACCTAAAATTACAACAAAAGTATTATATAAACATTTGATCAATTACCTTTTTCTATAACTCTATGAAACAAACTGCAAGAAGATTGAGATAGTTCAATTAATAATTATATAATTTACATAATTTAAGTTTCAACTTCCAATCATTGTAACATTATAAGTTTAAGTACCCCGTTCCTATTCTAAATCATGGAAATCCTGGATAAAATGTAAAATAAAAATGAAAAGTCAGCTGTATAAAATGAGATCTTTGAGACTAAAAATCAAAACTAGAGAGCAGGAAACGGAGCTAACAGCACAGCTTATTTTCTTGGTCTAGAATCAGGTAGGAGTTGCCAGAAGTTCTGTCCATTCAAGGTAACCATGAGGGAAAAAAGGGAAAAAAAACCTTTCATTCAAAATTCAATTCAAAAATGACTGGAGTCAAGCTCTTGGATGGAAACTAGAGGTCAAATGTGTAGTTCATATTCTCCTCCCATGCTTCAAAAAGAAAGCTTCAGAATGCTAACACTGACCTCTGAAAACTCAAGCTTTTATGAACCTATAGTCTAGGCTGGTGGGAACAGAAAAATCACAAACCCTTGACCAGGGATTGAGTCAAACCACCTACTGTTTTGAAGAATAGATTCCCTACATCCCCAAAATAAGCACACAGCATCAGCCCAAACCGATATTAAAGACCTATATTTTGGACAGAAGGCCACAGGGAAGAGCTAACTGAAAAAAGAAAAAATAAAGCTGGACAAGATGAAGGTATAGAAAGAGACAGCAAGTAATGGAAAAATGATCAAAATATAATTTCACACAAAGAAATCCAACTGTGCATAATATATAAACATACCTAATGCTAAGAAGGACATATATTAACAAAGCAGAATGTATGTGAACTTCAAATAAAAGATGTATATAATACACTTTAATATGAGTATGCTGGTTTCTTCAAAGAGACAAACAGAGGGATAATAGAGGTAGAAATTAATTCTTGCAAAAGAAGCAGAAAAAAATAAACAATTAGTTTATTATCAACAAGAACAATAAACATATTCCAAATGGGAATGTGATGATGCTGAGAAACTAAGTTAAGATGTAAGACAGAGGTAGGTAAATGTTAAATAAATAAAGTTCAATTTAAAAGTATGAATGCTAGATTAAGGTTTCTTTAAATGCTCAATAGAAGTTACTAAAAAAGAAAGACCACAGAAACTTGATAATTTAGATTCTTAAACTGAAATACATTTCAGTGCTAAGCAAATAAAGCAATTCTAATACAGATACATGAGAGTAAAAGAAGAAACTACTTAAGGCTGAGGAGAATACTTTAGAAGCCAGCATGGGCAAAATACACAATATATTGAAAAGATGGCAATTGTCCTGGCAGTACTTCTTTAGTCAAAAAATCAAAACTAAATGCCAAAAGACAATTAAAACTAACATGAAAATAATAAAGAAAATTATGGTTAGTCTAGAATTCGAAGTTGAGGTGAATCAGCATTTGTTATAAGGGCAAAATAAAAAGACTTTAGGATATAGATGTTCACCAAAATAAATAGTAAAGGATAAATATCAACTTTTTGTTTTTTGCTGATATGATTCTTAAGCTTAAATTTTTTTCTCAATTTGTTTTTTTAATTTTATTTTAAATTGACACATAATTGTACCTATTTCTAGCATACTGTGTGATGTTTTCATACGTGTATACAGTGTAATGATCAAATCAGGAATTAACATATCCATCTTCAGAAATATGTACCATTTCTTTATGGGGACAATATTCAAAATCCTCCTTTTTAGCTATTTTGAACTGTACAATACATAATTATTAACTAAATCAACCTACTGTGCAATAGTACACCAGATATTATTCTTATATTATTGTAACATAGTAGCCATTGTTCAGTCAGTCCCAGTTCGCCCCTCCCTCTTACCTTCCTCGCACCCTTGCAACCACTATTGTACTCTCTACTTCTATGGGATCCAACTTTCTCAGATTCCATGTATGAGTGAGATCAAGTAATATTTGTCCTTCTGTGCTTGGCTTATTTCACTAAACATCATGTCCTCCAGGTTCATCTATGACACTGCAGATGGCAGAATTTCATTTTTTGGGATGAATAGTATTCCAATGGGTATATATGTCACATTTTCTTTTTCCATTCATCCACCGATGAAAACATAGGTTGATTTCATATCTTGGCTATTGTAAATGATGCTGTAATGCAGATATCTGTTTGACATACTAATTTTATTTCCTTTGGATATGTAACCTGTAATGAGATTGCTGAATCATATGGCTGTTCTATTTTTATTTTTGAGGAAACTCCATACTGTTTTCCTAATGACTATAAGAACGAATGTTACCATCAACAGGGTATAAGAATTCCCTTTCTCAACTCCAGAATTTGTTATTTATGTTTTTGATAGTGGTCATTATAACTGGAGTGAGGAGATATCTCATTGTGATTTTGATTTACATTTTCCTGGTAACTACTGATTTGAACACTTTTTAAATATACCTGTTGGCAATTTATATGTCTTCTTTTGAGAAATGTCTATTCCGTTCTTTTGCCCATTTTTAAATCTGATTATTTTTGTCACTTCTACAAGAATAAAAAGGCATACAAAGGAAGGAATTAAATGCAACAGTAGCAAAATCAAAAAGCTGAAGCTCAGATATTAACAGAATTTGTTGGCGAATTTAATCAATGATTACAAAAAATAAAAATCAATAAATTTTAAAAATAGGATAAATATTGTACCCTAGAAAAGGTGAAGGTAACATTTTGACAACTCTAACAACATTAGCAGGTACTGTTGCTTTTTTGGAGTATTAGAAGTTGGAATACCTACTAAGGGCAACATGCTCTGAGGAAGCCCAAGGTACATAAAAAGCCGAGTGAAGACGCTCCAATTATAGCTTCAGATTTGCAAACATCCCTACAAAGTCACCAGAATGTGAATGTTAGTTAAACCAACTTGGGCCTCAGGTTCAATTTACCCTCCAGCTAAATGCCACTAATGTCTGTTGGCACCATTTGAAGTATAGGGATTACTCACCAGAATCTTTCTCAAATTCCTGATCTACAAAACGTTGAGATACATTTAAATACTTGTTGTTTAACCTTGTGGGCTATGACACTACGGAGTAATGGATAACTGGAACAAGCAGTGCTTTATGTGTGTATATATATGTATGTGTGTGTATAAAATTATTTTTACAAATTTGAGACTCAGTCAATATCAGAAAATCAAAGTCATCGGCCACCTTAAAAGATGGAAGCCAGACAAGTTTTCATTTTTTACCATAATAGATATTAAACCAAAGGAGTGGATAAAGTTCACCATTAATGTATAACATTGAATAAATTGATCTGTTTAATATATAACAAATACATATTTAATATAACATTTTAGCAAAATGAATTTAATACAGCCTTTTGTAAGACAAAAAAAATTGTTTGTCAATGTCAATACTTTTCTACACAGTTCAAGATTTTTTTGAAGTTGAGGTATCCAGGGAGTCTTTCTCATAGTGGTCACTTAAATCACATGAAGTGAAAAAAACAAAAACAAAACAGAATTCAGATTCTGCTAAAGGAAATAAATTTGCTAAATGTTTGAATCATCCTAAGATAAACAGATGGCTTCTATTCAAGCAAGCAAAGCAGTAATTATACACATCTGTACAATACCAATAAAAATCTAATATATCCAGAAGCTATTGGCTGCCATTTCAGATGATTCCTGAGAATAATATTTGTATAGCCATTAGTCATTTTTTATAAAAGCTAGAATGACACCCAAGTAATTTTTATCATACAAAGCACAAGGAAGAAATCTTCAATTCATTCCTCCTAAAAAAATACTATTGACTGTCGACAGAACATCAAGCTCACTAATCATAGTATCTCTTTGCCATATTTTCTTCCTTTGTGTGCCATTAGATGTATTTACTTCTGTTTATAAAAAATGCTAATGTTTACTCAGTTAGTTGAAGAAACTTATATATTCCTGTCATCAGTGGTATGGTAAACGTCACACCTAAAAACTCATGCTAAAAATATTGATCACCAACAAAGCCGAATACTGTTCTTTGAATTCTAAACTTCTCTTCTGAATTTTCATACACAGGCAGAAATGCCATCACCTAAAGTAGGGTGTTGCAGTTCCACGTGAAGGAACAGCAGCTTAACCATCTGGAGAGATGCTTTAAAGGTTTTTATTGTCCAATTGGATTTCTCTAGTTCTGTATGGCAGTCTGTAGACACCCACATTTTCTGTCTAGAAGTGCAAATGAATAGTTTTATTTCTGGCAGCTCATGTAAAATGCTGCTCTCCAGATAGCCAGACTGCAATGCTTCTGGCAACCAAAATCATTTCATTAGCCCAGTTAGAATGACATGCATAAAATTCAGATTACTCCCTGTAAAATCAATTCTCATTACTAATCTTAATGAGGCCAATATGTTTTTCTATATACAAAACAGTGTAGAGTTTAGCCTACTTTTAGGATCAAATGAAAATACACATTTCTGAATGTTTGTGGATACTATGCAATTTGTTGTAATAAAGGTAGTTCTAACTTGATAATCTTAAGGGAAATAGATGGCAAAGAACTGTTAAGAGTATTGAGAAAATTTAACATTCAATCTAGTTATTTCTGTCTTACAAATGCCCTTATTCACTTCAATTAAATCTGTATTGATCACCATGAGTTAACTGACATATACTTAAATAAATTTGCATTGTCCAAACAGGAAAGCTAAAGCTTTACCTGTGTCAGCAAAGTGAGTAAAATTGGTGAAAAATGGCCTTTATTAATGAAAAAAAAATGTTAACTTCTAAGGCCAATGTAATTTAACAAGTATTTATTAATATATATCTTTTGAACAGGTTTTTTAAAGGCACTTGTGAGGCACTGATAGTAGATACAGATATGAAAACAGATAATACATAACTTTAAAACGAATTTACAATTCCGTTAATGTTTTAAGTATAACAAATCAGCTACTAATAATGTGATGTTAGTATTATAAATTAAGCTAAGAAAAGTTGATCATAAAATCAGGATTTAAAAAATTCAGAAAATAAGGGATTGTTGGTAGTTGAGTGGATAAATGTAAACTTCATGAAGAAAAAAAGACCTTATTAAGATCTTAAAAGATAGGTAGAATATAAATTGAATTGGAATTAGGGGTTATCTACATACATGTTATGGCTAGGAATATTGAGTGGTGAATGATAACATATAGTTATAAACTTGAAATTTTATGAATGGGAACTATTAAAAATGTTCAAATGAGATTAGGAGTGATTGTTTAATGACAGGTGTTGCAACTATCCTCACATTTAGTAAAAAGGGAAAATTGACATAATTGCTAAAGCATGTAGGTATACAGTAAGATAATAACTTGATGCCTAAAGAATGAAAGAGATGGTTAATTTCAGGCAGAGATTGTAAATATATATATATATATATATATATATATATATATATAGTTTATATATACTCTATACACACATTTTATGTATATAACTATATATTATATATAGTAGTGTGTGTGTGTGTGTATATATATATAGTTGTGTGTGTTTGTGTATATATATATATATAGGTTTTCATGTATAGCTATATAAATATATAGACACATAGGTACACAGAAGAACATTTTGTAATAATGAGGCAATTGTTAACATAAGTGTATTGCATGATGTTTATAATAATAAAGTGATATTGCTGGACTTAGTGTTTGGAACATCAAGTGGATTAAAATATGTGACATAGTAATGACAGCAATATAACAGAAAAATTGCATCTCATTTTTCTCTCAGACACATTCATTTAGAAACAGTGAATAATTACAAATACATCAAAGAGGAACTAAAGTAGTGGAAAAAGTTGTTTTTATGTTACAAATAACATTAAAATTAATATAGCAATTGAAAGTATTGCTTGAAGTAAATATGCTTGAGAAAGAATAAAAACTTGCATCCAAACTACGCCTGACAAATATTTGTAAATCAGATATATTTGGATATAGGACTGATTTGTTATAATCGCAATTAGAATAGTCTTATTTTAGAAAGCAGGGATATCTTTACATTGTTTTCAAGCTAAAAATTCATAACCATGTAACTTCTACATAAAATACCTAAGAGTCAAAATTGGAAATGATTATAACTTAGTACACATGATTTCCAGTTCAAAAATCTTCAATAACGTTCTTCACTTTTTGGTGTATAATCTCACTTTTACCACCAACTTGGCTCATTAGGTTGTCCAGTGAAGACAGTAGGATGTCATGAGAAGAACACTAGACTCAGAATTAATCCCCACTTGGAGAATTTCCTCTATATTATGCTGACAGGTGGTAATTCAAAAGTTAGAAAACCTTCAAAGTGACACTATAACACATGTAATTTTGGAAAAGTTCTTGTGAAATATAATTCCTTTAGATTGGTGGCATATCTGATACCCTGTTGTTACTGCTATTTAGTCAATGTTATAGCAGATAGATGATTGATAAGTAGATAGATAGTAGGTAGGTAGATAGATAGATAGATAGATAGATGATAGAATTCCTTCAGCACAAGTTTGCAAAGGGAGTTTAAAATGATATTATGAGTACGCTTTTCGGAAAGGAAGTCTTCTCTTATAGAGATGCATACTGAAATACAAGTAGGTTAGATATTTGTAGGATTTGCTTCAAAATATTTAAGAACAAGTGAATTAGTTGTAACTACAGGAATCAATGCTGGACATTAAGATATTCATTAATGAAACTGAGTAATGTATAGAGATTCACTATACAATCCTGTCTATACATATGTATGTTGTATTAAAAAATAAACAAGGGAAGAAAAACATATATTTCTATGTATATTCATTCAGGCAATCAGATATGTGGTCAGTCTAAAGGAATCAATTTTCACAAGGAGAACTTTTTCAAAATTACATGTGCTTTATTGTCACTTTGTAGGTTTTCTGACTATTGAATTACCACCTGTCAGCATAATACGGAGGAAATTCTCCAGGTGGAGATTAATTCTGTTTTTAGTGTTCTTCACATGATATCTTACTGACTTCACAGGACAACTATGTATTTTTTCTTTTCATCTTTATTTTTAATACAACATATGAAAATACATGATTTTTCAAATGCTCCATGTTTTCAGTTGGCTAAAATGCTGGAGGAAATGCTACTTCCTACAAGTTTAATAATATATTTGCAA
This sequence comes from Cheracebus regulus, assembly GCA_963574635.1. NCBI lineage: Eukaryota > Metazoa > Chordata > Mammalia > Primates > Pitheciidae > Cheracebus > Cheracebus regulus. The sequence goes on along the minus strand of CAUYQU010071818.1, from coordinate 47,742 downwards.
TGCAAAATGTTCTTGAATAAATGTTCTTAGAAGCTTCCCTGCTTTATCAAACCTAGTCATTCATATTGGGAAAAATGAAATATATTCAAATGATGGCTAAACTTCAACAAAAAAAAAAAAAAGAGAGAGAGAAAAATTCCTGGAGACAAATGTGGAATGAAAATGACTATTATACATGTAAGCAAAATCAGAGCCATCCTGAGGACATTTGCTGATTTTAAAGCTAAAAGTTAGAGATTTTTATGGTCATGTGGAGACTGCTGAAAAGGAGTTAAGCCTTGTCAAAGTGAAGTAGGAATCAAGAGTTCCACAAGAAGCCAGAGCCTTGGAGGGTTGTGGAGCCTGTGAAAGGGTAGGCTGGGGAAAAAAGAAAAAATTTCAGCTCACATACAAAGACAATAGGTTTAATTAACTATTTTGGTCTCAGTTCCAAATAGGACAAAATAATTCTGCCCTGGGGATTAGCAAATATAAGTATGCTTTCCAGTTACAAAACTGACTTATATGTTTGAATTTATACTGCATGCTTGGTTCAAGATCCTTTAATATGAAATAAAATTTAAAGTGATCCCTGATTAGTGACACCTTAGGTTGCTGTGAGAAACAAATACATATGCTGCCTACAATAATTCATGTTAAATTCAAGCATAGTAAAATGCTTCCTGCTGGCTAGGCAGCTTCAGATATGGAGATAATAGATACTGATGTTTAAATACTTAATTTAAAAGGCAAAAAATAAATAGAAATATAACCCAGAAATAAAATATTGTCAAAAGAATCAAGCATGGTTTGAAAAAGTACCATAAGCTTCTAGAAATTATGTGCATGTAAATATCTCTGTCTATAATTAAATCTATATGTGTATCTATCTGCCTACCTGACTAAAAAGAAAGAGAGGGAGAGAGATTTTCTAAAGTTTAATAGATAGGGTTACTGCAACCTGGACAAAGCAAAAGAATATTACTAAACAGAAACAAAAATTAATCTGAAGAATTTACTAAGAATTCAACAAAGATATAAAAGTGAAAGAAAATACGAAAGAAGAGTCAAGAAGCATGGAGGACAAAAATGAGAACATTCATCATGGGTCTAATTTGATTGCCAGACGATAGATGATGTAGATATAAATAAATCATAGTTGATGAGAAAATTACTGAGAATTTTCCACACTGATGAAAGTCACTGGAAAACACACCAAAAGCTAGACAAAATACATGAAAAGAAAAAAAAAATCTGAAAACTGCCAAAAATGTACTAAAACAAATATATGTTTAAAGCAACCAGTGAAATTAATACTATGTACAAAGAACATAAATGATGTAACATGAGAATTTGCAAGACTAATAGAAAAGACTGAAATAAATTCTTCAAGTTGTGAAAAGAATATAACTGTAAAACTGAAAATCTACCCTAGGTTAAAAATATTAACTTATGAGGGTGTAAGAAAGGCCTTCCAGAAGTAATGAATTAACTATAAGTGTATATTGTCAATAATATAATAGTTACTTTAGAAAACTGAGAATCGACCCCAAATAGAAGATACAAGAGACAAATATGGTGGGAAAATAAAATGTGTATAATTATAATAATTATCCATTGTATAAAAAGCTGATAATTATAATGTTTGTTTTTCATAACAAAAGCTCAAATTTACAGAAAATTCAAATGCATTAATAACCAATATAAATATAAAATAAAGAGTTCTCCAACTGAAACAAAAGATGTTCAGAGTTTTTTTGAAATAGGTCAAAATAGAGCACAAAAAATTTTTAGATGGTTTTAATAAAAGTAGTATATACCTTAATTGGGGCAAAATTTTTATTAGTTATAAAGAATATTATTATATGTCAAAGTGTGACTATACCAACATGAAATGACAATTTAAAAATATATTTAAACTTACCATACTTTTAAAATAAATGACCCAAACATTAATTTTCAGAAGCAGAAGCACAAACATAAGAATACTTAAAACAAATTTGGACACTGGTAAGAAATCTTATTAGTAATATTAATTGATCTAAGACACCCCTAAAGGCATCACAAAATGGGCCATGAAGTAATATAAATTATTAGCCACACATTTATCCAACAAAATTTAAAACTAGAATAAAGATAGGGCTCCTTTAAACCAGTAGACAACCCAGATGAAAAATTAGAAGAATGTTGAGCAAGCTTTTCATATAAGAGGAAATCTAAGAAGCCAATAAATATTTCAAACATATGCTCAAAATTATTAATCTTCAGGAAAATAAAAAAAACCTATTGGAATAAGAAAACACCCATCAAAATACTGAAAATTTACATAGAATGATAGTACCAAGTTTCAGTGAGGATGGGAAATAATGAGAATTTTCATATATTCCTGGTAGAAATGAAGTTTTAAAAGTCACTTTCAGAGGGTAATTGACAACATTTATTATATTTGAACATTTTAATAGCCTGTCACTTACTAACTAAAATGAGTGTGTATGTGCACTGAAGAATATTTAAAGGATTGTTTATAGCAGCATTATGCATACTAGCTAAAAGCTGTTACTTTCAGCAAAAGGATAGATAAACCATGATATATCAATCCATTTACTGCTGGAATAATACACAAAATTTAAAATTAACAAATTATTGTCATATAATACATGGAGGAGTCTTGCAAACATGTCAAGCCACGGAAAAATGCATAATCTATGAATTTCATAAAACAGGCAAAAATAACCTATGCAACTGAGATCAGAATAGTGGTTCCTTTTTAGAAGTGGTGTGTAGGCTTCTACATAATGGTAATAATTCTATTAATAAAGTGTTTGATGGATAGATATTAACCACTTTTTGATATTTCATTAGACTATGTACTTATTTGTACACTTCTTGTATGTATGTTTTACATTAACAAAAGCTGTTAATTAAACCATACATAAATCAAACAATAATGAAAACACAATGGACATTGTAATAGCAACAATATTGGTCAGACGTTACATAATATGTCTGCGAGTAATTTATAGATCAAGTGAATACAAAACCAAAATGTTTGTACCAAAGTGAAAAGTTTGCACAGAAGATTGAACAATCAAAAGAATGAACATAATTATAATAATAAAACACACAAATTATAATAATTGAACACCTACTATGCATGTCTTAATAAATTTTAAAGAATTAGGCTATATTTTCTCAACATAATGTGATTCAAGTGGTGATCCATGACAGCAATAACTATAGAAATAAAAACAAAAAACAGTTACAAATATATAGACCTATTTTTAAGTAACTAGTCGGTCAAAGAAAACATGACAAATTATACTGGATATTTCTTTAAAAATTAGAAAAATTATAATGTAATATAAGCAGAAGTTTAAAATCTATTCTTTAACATCAGCAGGCATGGGAAGTTTTACATTTCCAAACATGAACAATGTGGCCAACATAGTATTGAGAATGACATTAAAATCATGCATATGCCTTCATGAACAATTAAAGAATAAAATTAATAAGCTAAACATCAAAACTAAAGAGTATTTTGCACTATTTGCATAATAAACAAAAAGAGAAGAAAATAATGAACACCAAACAGATATTAATATAATAAAAATATAAAATACAGGCATGCCTCACTTTATTGCTTTTCACTTTATTGTACTTAGCATATAGTATTGCATGTGTTACAAACTGAAGTAGAGTGGCAATCCTGCATTAAGAAAGTCTATCAACACCATTTTTCTAACAGCATGGGCTCACTTGGTGTCTCTCTGTCAGATTTGTTAATTCTCCTAATATTTAGAGTTTTTTCTATTATTAAATTTATTATGGTGATCTGGGATCAGTGATCATTGATACTATTTTTGTAATTGTTTCTGAATGCCACATCATGTCAGTATAAGATAGTGAACTTAGTTGATAAAGCAGTGGCAGGTTTTAAAAGGATTAACTTCAATTCTGTAAGAAATTCTATGGTGGATAAAATGCTAGTGGCTTTAGATGCTACAAATGAATCTTTTGTAAAAAGAAAAGTCAATTGATGCAGCAAACTTCACTGTTTTATTTTAATAAATTGTCATAGACACCCCAACCTTCAGCAGCCACCACCATGATCAGTCAGCAGCCATCACCATCAAGGCAAGACCCTCCATAAGCAAAAAGAATACGACTGGCTAAAGGGTCATATAATCATTATCATTTTTTTAAATAAAGCATTTTAAAATTAAAGCCTGTGCATTTTTTAAACATAATGCTTACTCACACTCGATAGACTGTAGTGTAAAAATAACTTTTATATGCACTGAGAATCCAAAACATCCATGTAACCTACTTTAATACAACATTTGCTTTCTTAGAGTGGTCTGGAACCAAACCCACAATATCTCTGAGGTTTTCCTGTACAGAGCTTCAATATAATAAATATTTAAATCTTTCAAAATGTATTTAATAGATAACCTTTTAACAATACTGATCAAGAAAAATTGAGATATAAATTAGTACAAGTAACAATAATAATGATGTGAGAGGTATCATTATTTCAGGTTAAAATGTAATAAAAATAAATTTGAAAACTTAGAAAAGCATGTTATAAAATAGCATAATTATTTAATAATATTCAATGTATAGTAGAAGCCCTAAATTGTTTTATGACTCTTACACACACTTAATTTCTAGTTATCACTGAGCATAAATGGTTTTCAGAGAAGTGTTTATCAAACATTCAAGAAAATAATAACTCCAATTAATTTTCAAATTATTTTAGAGAATAAGACAAAAAGAAATCCACAATGCATTGTCTGAAATGAAAATACAGTTTACTACTTAACTCAGATTATAAGAAAGACAAGTTACTACATATTATAAACTATAAGCTCAGATAAAAAAAACCTTGTATATTAGCAAACTGAATGCACAATTACATAAAATATGCATAAAGAACAAGTTGTGAGTGTGTAATAATGAAAGTAAATTTCTTAACATATTCACGATATTTGTGCATGTAATTTGTCAAAATAATGTTGTAAGGGAGAAACCCGTAGATCATGTCAGTGGAATTCTTTTTTCTATTTTTACTATATTTTTAAATAAATTTGACTGTGTATATTTGAAGTTTACAAAACGATGTTATGGCATACATGTAGATAGTAAATAGGCTACTATAGTGAAGCAGATGTATATATCTGCCATCTCACAGAGTTATGTTTGTTGATGAGAATAACAGCTAATATTTATTTATTTAACAGAAAATCCCTAATACATTAGAATATCATAAACTATAATCCTCATTACATTTACATTACATTAGAGCGCTAGACTGATAACTGCTACCTGCACCTTTTGGCCTACATATCCTTATTTCCTAAAGCCTCACCACCCCTGGTAACCATTGTTTTATTTTTTATCTCTATGAATTTGTATATATTTGACTTTGTCTTTTTCTTCAGTTTTTACATATAAGTGATACCATGTAGTATTCTTCTCTCTGTGTCTGGTTTCTTTCACATTTCTTAATGTCCTCCAGGTTAACCATGTTGTGGCCAATGGCAGGATCTGCTTTTCCAAGACTAAATAATATTTATATACTCATATATATATATATATATAACATTATATATTCATATATATATATATATATAACATTTGAGTATATAAAGAAAATGTATGTATGTATGTGTGTGTGAATATGTGTATATATATACACACACTACACTTTTTTTATTCATCCATTAATGACAATTGTTTCTATACCTTGGCTATTGTGAAGGACGCTGCAACAGACATAAATGCAGACATGTTCATGTGGTGGTGATTTCATCACTCTGGGCATTTACCCAGAGGAGTGATTGCTGTCATATAGTAGTTCTATTTGTAATTTCTTTAGAAACCTCCGTACTGTTATGTAATGGCTGTACCAATCTACATTCCCACCAACAGTGTTCAAGGGTTCCCTTTTTCCACACCCTCAGGAAACTTCGTTATCTCTTGTCTTTTAATAGCTGTCCTAACAGTTGTGGGGTAATACAGTGGTTTTAATATGTATTTTTTCTGATATTGGGGATATTGCATTATATTGTTCATAGCTTTGGCCTTTCTGACTTTTTAATGCATACCACATACGGCAACTCATTGCCATTTTTTGACATACAGTATTGACATGATATTATATGCATAACACAGTATTGTATGTATCTGTTAACCATTTTTATGTCTTCTGTGCAGACTCTCTGTTCAGGTTCTTGCCCATTTTTTAACGGAGTTGTTTTTCTGCTATTGAGTGGTAAAGATTATTTATACCTTTTGGATATTAGCCTATTATTAGATATGTGGACGTGGCTTGCAAGTATTTTTTTCCATATTGTAGGTTGCTGTTTCATTTATTGATTGTTTCCATTGCTGTGAAAAGGGCTTTTGGTTTAACGCAGCCCAATTCATTTATTTATTTTTGCTTTTGTAGCCTGAGCCTTTGGTGTGATAGCAAAAAAATCATTGCCGATGCCAAAGTCAAAGAGTTTCATAGTTTCAGCATTTACATTTAGATACTTCCTCCATTTTGAGGTGATCTTTGTGTCTGGTATAAGATAAGGCTCTGATTTTCTTCTTTTGCCTGTGGAAGCCCGGTTTTACCAGCACTATTTCTTGAAGAGACTGTCATTTTCATATTCTATCCTTTTTCTATTATGTCTTTGAAAAAAAAAATGTGTTGACCATAAATGTTGGGATTTATTTCTGGACTTTCTGTCCTACTCCATTGATTTACATTTCTGTTTTTATTCCATTATCAAACCGTTTTGATTACTGCAGGTTTGTAATACAATTTTTAATCAGGAGGTGTGATATCTCCAACTCCAGAACTCCTCAACACCGTTGATGTCACGAAATACAAGGAAATCTGAGAAACTTTCACAGACCGGAGGACACTAGAAACATGACAACTAAATGCAAAGTGCTACCCTGGATTGAACCTAGTGTCAGAAAAATGGCATTAATGAAAGAAATTGGTGAATCCAAATATTTTCTGGAGTTTAGTTAAGAGTAACGTTATCAATGCCAATTTCTTAATATTGGAAAATGTATTATAGTAACGTAAGATATTGATAAGGATACTAGATGAGGGGTATATAGGAACTCTTTGAACTACCTTTGCAACTTTTCTGTAAATCTAAATTTATTGAACAATAAAACATTTATTTTTTAAAACATTGAATCTTGACATCATATGCCAAAAAAACAAAACAAAACAAATGGCAACATGTTGCCATATGAAGTATGCATTAAAAAGTCAGTTAGAGAGGACCAAAGCTATGAACACTATTACACCAAAAACAAAACATAAAAAGCTTATAAAACAAATTATAAGATGTTCAACCCCATTAGTAATTATAAAATTACAAATTAAAACCATTATGAGACATATTTTCACACCCATCATGCTGACAGGAAATAAAGTATCATATGTTGTGAGAAAGCAGAACAGCAACCTCTTTAGTTGTGGGTAAAATACTCAGTATAAATATACAGAGGAGATGATTGGCAAAATGTAGTAAAATCAAAGATCCTTTGAATCTGTAAGTCAACCATGTACTCCAAGTGTGTATATTAGAGAAACAGAAGTATGTACAGGACACATGTACCCAAATGTTCATGGCGTTGTTTGTTATTAAAGAAAGAAAGTGGAAACCTACCTATATAGTTATTAACAGAGAATATTGAAAAATTATAACATTTTATACATATTCATATAATGAGATACTGTGAAGCAGTGAATATAAATGAAATAGCATAGCACATAACAATGAATATAAACTTTACAGACATAATTTTGCTTGGAAAAAAATAAGTTTCAGGAAGTATATATCATGGGTTCATTTCCCCTAAAATTTTACAACATACAAAATAGCATCACAGCATGCTTATAAATGTATACGTATACAGTAAAGTTAGAGAGGATGAATAAGAGTGATACACATAAAATTAAGTAAAGGAGACATCTCTGCAGAGTAAGCAGGGAATTAGATCAGGAAGATTTCAATAGTATTGGCAATGTTAATTTATTAAACTGGCTGATGGATGTACAAGTGTATATTATTTTATTACTTATGTATTTTGCTTGTCCTTAATTTTTTATAACCCATACATTTTATTTACATATGTTACATTCCCCTAACCATTCTATCTGCTCCTTTCTTAACATGATTCCATTCAATGCCGCTCTTAAAATATTTTACAAGAATTACATATGACAATACAGATTTTAATAGCTTAAAATATGTCATGTTTGTATCTGCATGCATAGATTCTATTAAATATGTTAAAAGTGAAATACATTTTCTCTTTCATGTTGTGTATTATTCTTATTGATCTTGTCATTAAAAATATTTACAAACATTTTTCATGCATGTTAATGTGTATTGCTACCTGTGACTATTTTTCTATAACTGATTTTTAATACAAGCTAGAAATAATAATTAAAAAAAGAATAAATGCTGACCCTGAATAGTTAATGATTCTGCTGCATGGTGTATCTCCTGGCAATATTGAGAAGTTGTCCTTCAATAGGTTTCTCACTGTGACACTCATACATTCATGAATTTACTGTGGTTCAGGATCTGACCCTCGTATTTGCAGAGCCAGAAAACTGATTGTATAATTACATGCAGGATGGATCCACGTCTCACTTGTGAATTAACTTAATCAAGTTCTCCAAATCGATCTATGAAGCCAGAACAACAATTTACCAATTCAGAATAGAAATATAACTGTTAAGTGAAGGGAATCATTTACTCATATTAGTAGTTTATCCTCTCCCTTAATGCAGATACAGATAAGAAAAAATAGTAGAATCAGATTGTTTTATGAGCATTTTATAAACTAAATTAATAGATTAATTTCATACTTATTGGCATCAAGGATAAGAAAGCTTAATATTTTTATGCAAAATATTACTAGGTCAACTTTGCTGATGAAATATTAACATTTAAAATATATTGTCTAAGACTCATTCTTCCCTGATCAGAAATAGAATTGAAACAACCAATGTTTGCTTCTGTAAGTCCCTTTTTTCCACACTCCCATGATTGATACTTCATGCTTCTGAGTGACATATGATTTTTGGAAATAAGGTAATGCATTCAGCCAAATTACAACTATGCCTTTGAAGTCTGGGGCCTTGTCTGCCTTTGAGGTGACTTTGTATATTCCTCTGATACACTGTGTTGATTTTCCAATATAACTCTCATAGGGCATCTTATATCCTTTGTTTCTTCTTTGCATCTGATATCTGTCATCCAACATAATGGCTATCACTTCCAGTTTTTTGTTGGCTGCAATTGTAATCATGCAAGTCATTGATAAAAATGTAAAATAGAGCAGGGCAAAAATTTCTGTTGCATGCTGCTAGAATCTGTACTCTCTTGTGACAGATTTTCAGTAATTATAGCTCTTTCTGAACACGATCAACCATTAACAATGCCACCCAGATGCCTTGCCTTCCAACAAAATGAATGTTTGTTTTCAAGAACATCACGTGAGACCTTGTGAAATGCCTTTCTGAAATCCAGATGAACTTCATCCAATAATTTAACCAAATTAATTGTTCAGTAAACTTACATAAAGTAAAATATTGCTGATCTTGAATGATCTATTTGTGTATCCATATATTTTTGGTGGGTGCTTTTTATTTTAAGAGCATAATGTTATTTACTTGTTTAAAAATAAATTTTTTTTAGTGTATCTTCTTTCACGGTTGATCACATACTAAAATCCATATGGTTGTAAAAGGCTTCCTGGGCCATGCAGGTAGAAATCTGTGAATTACACGGGACTCCTATGTCCGTCCTCCTTTCCAGTTTGCACTCTGTCACCAAATCTGGAATCCATCCATTTCCTCTACGTCTGTTGCCTATATTCTTGCAATTCACCATCCACTATGGAGTCAGAAAAATCTGCAAACTAGGTATCATAGACTAAATTGTATCAACCTAAAATGTATAGATTGAAGCCCTAATTGCCAGTATGAATGTATTTGGAGACATGCCTTTAAGGATGAAATGGAGAGTAAATAAACTTTTAAGGGTGGGCCCTAATTCAATAGGACCAATGTCTGTGTAAGAAGAAACAGACACCAGGAGAGCATGCACACACACACAAAAAGCCAGGTGAAAACACAGTGAGAAGGTGGCATTCTGCAAACCAAGGAGAGAGAGCTCAGAGAGACAGCTCTGCCAACATCTTTGACTAGATAGATGTCTTTTTTTTTCTTCATGAAAACAGACGGATAGACAGACAGACAGACACACACACACACACACACACATCTGTGCTTTTACATCATGTTTTTCTTAATAAACTATCTTAAATTATGAATTTTCATTATTCATTATTTTTCTCTAGTAAATAGTGGTATTATTTTCATTGCATCAATCAATCTAATCAGTATAATAGGTGTAAATGTTTTCCTTACTTTCTATCTCGATTATGTAAACCTTGAGCACAGGGATTTGGCTTTACTGATACTTCTCTCAATGCTTATCACAATTTTTCTCAACTAACATAGAATATAATTGAGTATTGTGTTTAACTGAATAAAATTGATATTTTTTTATCAAACCATAGCATTATACAGTATTTTCTGAGAATTAAAAAAAAAAGTGTTTTCTAAAATTTCTACATACCTAAGAAAACATAGGAGTAGCAGAGGTGGAAAGGATTATCTCTGGGAAGAGTATCTTTGGCAGATAAAGTGAGCATAAGGAATTCAGATGAAAGGATGTCAGATTATCTGCAGTGAAATTGTCAAATTAGTCATTAAGGAAAATAAGTGTGGTTAAAAACATTTTGAAATATTAATCAGTTTTCCTCTGCCATTTCTCATATTCTGTGTCAATTCCCAATTTATTCATTTGATTTTTCTTTGACTTATTTATGACTATTTCTTTATTGTTTCCTATATTCTAGTTCTTTAGGATTTACTTCCTTCATTCTCTGGCTTCTTGAATCAATCAACTATTATTCAACTTGTATTTTCGGGTGATAACCTTGTGAGCCACATATGTGAGAATCATTACAATAGATGGAGACACATGGAGATGTAAGAGAAATGAGGAAGCAGAAGACCGAGGCCTCTAACCAGAATGAGCAGAGCCACTGTCAAGGACGGTGTTTTGGCAACACAAAGATCCACCTGCCGGGGTATAAATCCAGGATATATTCCTTCGAACCGAGTAAATCTAAGGATCGCTGGATTATTTATGGTAGCAATATTGGATTTCTTGTTATTGAAGGCATGTAAATGGTTGACAATTACAAAAGAAAAAGAGATCTGGCCATATTTATTTACAGTCATATCAGATGTATCTGATCATACAAGTTAGATTGCTAATACAAGCATTTCAACAATATCCTAGCCACATTGAACAGATAGTCTACTTAGAAATTCCTGGAGGTGGTAAGGATTAATAGTGTTGCCTATGAATAAAAAACATCTTTTTTTCTTTACTATTTATATATAAAAATGAGAGTAACAGTATTAAAAATGAAAAAAAAAACTTTAAAAATTCTAAACAGAAAGAAAATCTCAAACAAACTTTAGGCATTCTAATGAGCTACCTCTCCTAATTTTTCTTTTTTTGCTACAGTGTTTATCTGTGTATAGATGCAATTTAAAACTTGTAATTACAGAATAGAAACAGATATGTTTTCATTTCAAGCAACAAAAACTGTTCACATTTTATGACATGTTACCAGAGAGTTGTTTGAAAATGTGATGACTAAAGAAAGTTACCATCATACTAAGTGAGAATAAATTAAAAACAAAAAACCAAAAACAAAAAAAAAAACCAAGAACTCAAAATTCTAGTGTCATGGAAAAAGTAATGAAAATTTTAATTAAGAAAACTAATTAAAATGAAGTATTTCAAAGTGAAGATGATTAAATAATATGGATGTGCCAATGCTGAGGTGGTGATAAGACATCCAATCGTCCAAGTCAAAAATATCTAGTAAAAAAGTGGAGCAATCAATCTAGGCAATTTGTTCAAATATAACTTTTTCTTTGTAAAATAGTATACAGTGCATATCATAAATATTGTGGTTACATTTCAGGGGTACAGAACCTATCTCCACTTATGAGATACATATGTCCATATTCATAAAAGTAATATATATATATAGAATATATATGTGTGTATATTTATATAAAAACTGATAATAGGCATGTATATGGTAATAGCCATTAGCTTCATTTGAATATAACTCATATCAATGTATCTATTAATGGTGAAGCATCACTACCAAAAATATAACATGTACAGTTGCAAGCAATTATGACAAAAACTTTATTATAGTTAACATTTGATTCATTCAGAATTCAGTTACCTATAGCAAATTGTAACTAGTTACCTCATTTGTCAGACATCAATTACATGATATGGGTTAAGTAGTTTCTGAATTGCCGGGCAGTTCGTATCGTGCAGACTTAAAAAAAAAATCACTGAGGTGTCTGACAGCACAGAGGTCAACTGAAAAGTTGTAAAGTTCTAAGTACTAATATTGACTGAAATTTTTAAATGAGGTAATCTTGCACTTTGTTGTTATCAAATGCAGTTAAATAACACTGAAAATAAAAATAGAAAAGAACATAACAATAAGCATAGAAGGAGACAGATGTGGTGTGTGTGTGTGTGTGTGTGTATGTGTGTGTTGTTTGTGTTTGTTCATGTGAAAGTCTGAGGAACACTAAGATATGAGTTCATATAATCAGGTCATAGTCTTGCTTTTTAAAAATATTTTATGATTAATACTGAGAAAGTCATGGTCTCTGATTTTAGTTTCTATCTACATACAGACATCTTCACTAGATGATATCTAAAATCTCTTTTAGCTTTCTGACTCAGCATTTAAATATTAATGTGTTTTATTTTGAATAATGAAAGCTATAAAATACAAGCAGTCTACTTTCATCTCTCATGAGGTGTGATTTTTTTTGCAGTGTCACATATGCTCAGACCTAATCCTAGCAAGACATGTTATTTTCATGACATGTATTGACACTGCATTAATCAATCAGCTTTAAAACCTAAAGATTCCAATTCAGTGTATGTACTATTTTTTAAAATATACTAAATTTAAATCATCTTACTATAAAAGGTAATGTCTAACAGAACAATCTGCTGTTCTCATACAATTTAAACATCATATAGTGTGAAATAACAGAAGATACTTGCTTCTGTCCTAATATAGTATTCAGACAAAGTTTCTTTTGTTTTATTGCATACTGAGTGATTTGGCCTCTACTGAAAAGCAGTTCAGAAAATCTCAGAGGAGGATAATGTCTGTTGACGATAACTGATGCTGGCTTCCATGGAAATGCTAATTTGGTAGCGGTTGCTGTCCATCAGTCGCTTTGAGTTATTGTTCCAGCACTTCTAGAAGCAATACGTGATGGCTGATGAAAGTTCCCACTACGGTAATTAGACTGTCTTCAAAGAAGAGAGGGTTGTTAACTTAGGCTAGGGCAAACAAGCTCTAAGCAGGAAAATCTTCATAAATAGCTTTAAATGATTCAACAAAGAAGAGACTTCAGAAAATCCTTCTCGTTCTCATTTTCAAAAAAGAAGAGAAGAGAGGTTGTACAAAATCAGCAAATCATACGGTGTATAACAAATCGAACCATTCTAGTTTTTCTATATATTTTCTATAGTTAAAAAAGTTAAAATTGCATGTCTATTGGTGTCATACATGCTGTAATAGAGTGGTTCTATGAGGCATAAATGTTTTAAATCTCTGATGCTATGAAATTTGTCTGTAGAGGTGGATTACTTAGTAAAATATAAATGTATCCTAATTATTTTTTATTTCACTAATTAGGAAATACAACTCTGATAGTAGGAACAAAGTTTGGAATACAACAATTAAATAATCTTTAAAAATTAGAGAAATACTTCAAATAATACCAAAAACAAACTTTTCTAATTTAGTGACCTCAGGAGCAAATAAAGTTGATTTGCAGCTAACAAACCATTTCTGAACCCTAAAGTAGGCAAAATGTTTGGCCTGTTTTCAAACTTAAATATAGTTTCTCAAAGAAGAAAACTAATTCAGAGATTTTAAAATAGCATATTAATGTAATAAAATAGATTCTCAGGAAATATTTTGAATTTGTGATTTTAATACATAATTTCTAAAATATAATATCACCAAGGCACACTTATCAAAGTGTCTGAAAATAAGCTTATCCTTTGAAAGAAAATATTTTTATTTTTATTTTATAGACTACTTTACTGTAACATTATTGATTGTATTTAAGTATATAAATTATAATCTTCATATATGTTCATACCCATGAAACCATCACCATGAGCAAAATAATCAACATTTCCCTTTCTCTCAGATTCCCCACTGTCCTTTTGTAATTTCTTCTACTCTCTGCACAGTCCTCTTTCCAAACAGCTGATATACTTTCTCTAATATAGCTTAGTAAGTCTTAGAAATTTATTTAACTAAAATCGTTTACTCCTTTTTGGTCTTCAAAGACCATTTTGAGTTCTAAGACGCGTGAATATTAAAAGTTTATTTTATTTTGTTTTTGAGTAGTTTATTATTCGATGGATATACCATATTTTGGTTTTTTTATTCACCTGTAGAAGGACATAGGAATTAATCCCAGTTATTGGTTACTATAAATAAAACTGCTATGGAAATTCTTATATAAGTTTGTGCGAGAATATGTTAGTTTTTCTCTTTACATACCTGGATCACAGGTTGAGTACATTATTGTTTTTCAAAATTTCAAAATTTTTCCAAAGTTTTATATAATTTATATGCCCAACAGCAGTATATGAGAATTCTAATTGATCCATTGTCTTCACAAATACTTTATGTAATCATTCTTTTTAATTTTGACCACTTCCATAAGTTTACTTTGTTATCTGACTGTTGTTTTAATGTGCATTCCCCTAATGACTGATGATGTGAATATTTTTATGTGCTTATTTTTATAAATAGATTTTCTTTGCTATAATGTCTATTTAAATAAGTTGCCCATTTTGAAAATAGTATTGTTTGTTTTATTATTGAGCTTTGATAGTTTTTATATGTTCCATATACAAGTCATTAGATATGAAATTTTCAAATATTATCTCCCAGTCTGTTGCTTACTTTTTCATATTCTTAACAATATATTTTAAAAAATTAATTTTTCAATTTTATAGACAACTCATATACACTATTTCTTTTTTTTTATTTTTTAATTTTACTTTAAGTTCTGGGGTAAGATCTTGCAAGATCTGGGTGCAAATCTTGCAAGATTGTTACATAGGTATATACATGACATGGTGGTTTGCTGTACCCGTTCCCCCATCATCTACATTATGTATTTCTCCTAATGTCATCGCTCCCCAATCCTCCCATACCCTGCTATCCCTCCCCTAGACCCCCACCCTCCAACAGACCCCAGTGTGTGATGTTCCCCTCCCTGTGTCCATGTGTTCTTATTGTTCGACACCCACTTTTGAGTGAGAACATGCAGCGTTTGGTTTTCTGTTCTTGTGTCAGTTTGCTGAGAATGATGGTTTTCAGTTTCATCCATGTCCCTGCAAAGGACATGAACTCACCCTTTTTATGGCTGCATAGTATTCTATGGTGTATATGTACCACATTTTCTTTATCCAGTCTATCATTGATGAGGATTTGGGATAGTTCCAAGTCTTTGCTATTTTAAACAGTGCCACTATGAACATACATGTGCATGTGTCTTTATAATAGAAAGATTTATGATCCTTTGGGTACATAACCAGTAATGGGATTGGTGGGTCAAATGGCATTTCTATTTCCAGATCCTTGAGGAATCGCCACACTGTCTTCCACAATGGTTGAACTAATTTATACTTTCACCAACAGTGTAAAAGTGTTTTTATTCCTCTCCATCCTCTCCAGCATCTGTTGTCTCCAGATTTTTTAATAATCTCCATTCTAACTGGTGTGAGATGGTATCTCAATGTGGTTTTGACATGCATTTCTCTAATGACCAGTGATGATGAGCATTTTTTCATATGTTTGTTGGTCACATAAATGTCTTCTTTTGAAAGGTGTATGTTCGTATCCTATGCCCACGTTTTGATGGGGTTGTTTCTTTTTTCCTTGTATATTTGTTTTAGCTCTTTGTAGATTCTGGATATTAGCCCTTTGTCAGATAGGTAGCTTGCAAAACTTATTTCCCATTCTGTTGGTTGCTGGTTCATTCTAATGATTTTTTGTTTTGCTAGGCAGAAGCTCTTAAGTTCAATAAGATCCCATTTGTCTATTTTGGCTTTTGTTTGCCATTGCTTTTGGTGTTTTCATCATGAAGTCCTTGCCTATGCCTATGTCCTGAATGGTATTGTCTAGGTTTTCTTCTAAGGTTTTTTTAAATCATGTTAGGTCTTATGTTTAAATCTTTAATCCATCTGGAGTTAATTTTTGTATAAGGTATAAGGAAAGGGTCCAGTTTCAGCTTTCTGCACATGGATAGCCAGTTTTCCCAATACCATTTGTTAAACAGGAAATCCTTTCCCTATTTCTTGTTTTTGCCAGGTTTGTCAAAGATCATATGGTTGTAGGTGTGTGGTATACTTCCAAGGCCTCTGTTCTGTTCCATTGGTCTGTTTCTCTATTTTGGAGCCAGTACCATGCCGTTTTGATTATCATAGGCTTGTAGTATAGTTTAAAGTTAGGACGTGTAATACCTCCACCTTTGTTCTTTTTGCTTAGGATTGTCTTGGCTATGTAGGCTCTCTTTTGGTTCCACATGAACTTTAGGGTGTTTTTTTCCAGTTCTGTGAAGAAGGTCAATAGTAATTTGATGGGCATAGCAATTAATCTATAAATTACTATGGCCATTTTCACGATACTGATTCTTCATAACCATGAGCATGGAATGTTTTTCCATCTGTTTGTGTCCTCTCTTATTTTCTTGAGCAGTGGTTTGTAGTTCTCCTTGAAGAGGTCCTTCACGTCCTTTGTTAGTTGTATTCCTAGGTATTTTATACTCTTAGTAACAATTGTGAATGGGACTTTGCTCATGATTTGGCTCTCTGTTTGTGTTATTAATGTATAGGAATGCCTGTGATTTTTGCACATTGATTTTGTATCCTAAGACTTTGCTGAAGCTGCTTAATCACCTTCAGGAGGTTTTGAGCTAAGACGATAGGGTCTTCTAAATATATAATCATGTTGTTTGCAAATAGAGAAAATTTGACTTCCTCTTTTCCTAATAGAATACGCTTTATTTCTTTTTCTTGCCTGATTGCTCTTTCTAGAACTTCCAATACTATGTTGAATAGAAATGGTGAGAGAGGGCACTCTTGTATAGGGCCAGAATTCAAAGTGAATGCTTCCAGTTTTTGCTCATTCGGTATGATATTGGCTGTGGGTTTGTCATAAGTAGCTTTTACTATTTTGTGATACTTACCATCGATTCCTGGTTTATTAAGAATTTTTAGCATAAAGGGCTGTTGAATTTGTTGAGGGCCTTCTCTGCATATATTGAGATAATCATGTGGTTTTTATCTTTGGTTTTGTTTATGTGATGGATTACATTTATAGATTTGCAGATGTTGAACCAACCTTGCATCCCTGGGATGAAGCTGACCTGATCGTGATGGATAAGCTTTTTGAAGTGCTGTTGCATTCAGTTTGCGGGTATTTTACTGAAGATTTTTGCATCGATATTCATCATGGATATTGGCCTGAAATTTTCTTTTTTAGTTGTGTCTCTGCCAGGTTTTGATATCAGGATGATGTTGGTCTCATAAAATGAGTTAGGGAGGATTCCCTCATTTTGTATTGTCTGGAATAGTTTCAGAAGGAATGGTGCCAGCTCCTCTTTGTACGTCTGGTAGAATTTGGCTGTAAACCCGTCTGGACCTGGGCTTTTCTTAGTTGGTAGGCTATTAATTGCTGCCTCAACTTCAGTGCTTGTTATTGGCGTATTCAGGGATTCAACTTCTTCCTGGTTTAGGCTTGGGAGAGTGCAAGTGTCCAGGAATTTATCCATTTCTTCCAGATTTACTGGTTCGTGTGCATAGAGTTGTTTGTAGTAATCTCTGATGGTAGTTTGTATTTCTGTGGAATCAGTGGTGATGTCCCCTTTATCATTTTTCATGGCATCTATTTGATTCTTCTCTCTTTTCTTTTTTGTTAGTCTGGCTAATGGTCTATTTTGTTGATGTTTTCAAAAAACCATCTCCTGAATTTATTGATTTTTTGAACGGTTTTTTTTGTGTCTTAATCTCCTTCAGTTCTGCTGTGATCTCAGTCATTGCTTGTCTTCTACTAGGTTTTAAATTTGTTTGATCTTGCTCCTCTAACTTTTTAAATTGTAACTATAGGGTGTCAATTTTAGATCTTTTTTCTTTAGGAATTACATAATTTACAATTATATTGGCATATTTTTCTTCTAATACTTTGGAGATATTGCATTTTTTTCCCACTACATTGTTTCTGATGAGAAATTTATTATGAATCTAACCTTTATTTTTCACATGTAAACAATTTGTTTTAATTCCAGCTGGATTTTAATGTAATTAAACTCTATATTTTGAGATTATTATAGATTTATGTGCCATTGTGATAACCAGAAAGCTTTTATATATTAATATATTCTACTATTTCTCCTAATAAAAACATCTTGAAAAATTATAGTATAATATTCATTCAGGACATTTAAATTGTTATAGTCCACTGATAATGTTCAGATTTTCCCAGTGTAGTCTAACTGTTGTAAAGAATTTATTTTTATCACTGGTTTTGTCAGTGTGTCCTGTAATTTTCTTTATGTCTCATGCTTGTGGTTTGTTGACCTTCAGAAATGTATGGATTTTTAGTTTTCTACAACATTGGAAAGTGGCCATAATACATGAAAAATTATAGATTATCTATTTCTTTCATTTTCTTCAGGGCTTCAATTACACATAAAATTAGCCTCTTAACATTCTCCTATTTGTCATTAATTTTTTGTTCATTGCATTATTCCCTGCTCTTTCAATTTCATTTTGAATATTTTCCATAGCTATGTATTGAAGTTCAAATATCTTGTCTTCTCTAATGTCTAAGCTGCTTTTAATACCATCCAGTATGTATAAACCTCAGATATTATAGTTTTCATCTCTACAAAACATAGACCGGACTTCTAAAAATATCTTCCATTTTTCTTGTTAACTTTTTGAATTTATGGACGGTTAGCAAATTAACAATTGTTTTTGTTAATTCTAACATCTGTGTCAGTTTG
This sequence comes from Cheracebus regulus, assembly GCA_963574635.1. Classification (NCBI taxonomy): domain Eukaryota; kingdom Metazoa; phylum Chordata; class Mammalia; order Primates; family Pitheciidae; genus Cheracebus; species Cheracebus regulus. Next base: position 28,505 of record CAUYQU010071818.1, on the reverse strand, counting down.
GGTTCAATTTCAGCTGGTTAAATTTTATCTTATTATGGGTCACAAATTCCATTTTTGTTCTTGGCAAGCTTAGTAATATTTCACTTGATGCTAGAAATTGTGACATTTACCATGTTGGCTAAGGTTAAATGTTCTGCAGCACTGAGGTGCTGCATACTCTCCTTGAATCTTCAAGAATCACGAGGTTTTTCAGTCTGCTGGGAATAGGTACTTTCCTGGCAGTATTCTTGGCACCAGACAAGATTCTTTCTAGTGTGGTTCTTAACCCAGACCTAGGTAATTTCCCCACATGCCTGCACTAATCAGTTCTCAGATGAATACATAAGATGTACCATTGGCAGAGCCCAAAGTTCTCATCATGTATATTTCTCATTCCTCCATCAACTCTGCAAGACTCGGTCCTTGCCTTTTTCTCCAAAGACTCTCAGTTTGTCTATTTACCTCACATAATCCATGGGGCTCTTCATTAACATTTAGGTTGCTTCCATCTCTTTGTTATTGCAAATAGTGTGCAATGAACATTCATGTGTATGTATCTTTATGGTAGAATGATTCATATTCCTCTGGATATCTACCCAGTCATGAGATACTGTGTTGAATGGCAGTTTTGTTTTTAGGTCTTTGAGGAATTGCCACACTGCTTCCTACAATGACTGAACTAATTTACAATCCCATCAACAGTGTATAAGGGTTCCTTTTTCCCCATAACCTTGCCAGCATCTGTTATATTTTGACTTTGTTTGTTCATTTGAGATGGAGTTTTGCTCTTGTTGCCCAGGCTAGAGTGCAATGGTGTGATCTCGGGTCACTGCAACCTTCACCTCCCAGGTTCAAGTAATTCTCCTGCCTCAGCTTCCAGAATAGCTGGGATTACAGGCATGTACCACTATGTCCAGTTAGTTTTTTTGTATTTTTTAGTAGAGATGGGGTTTCTCCATGTTGGTCAGGCTGATCTCAAACTCCTGACCTCAGGTGGTCCTCCCACCTCAGACTCCCAAAGTGCTGGGATTACAGATATGAGCCACAGTACTCAGCCTGTTTTTTGAATTTTTAATAGCATCTATTCTAATTGGTGTGAGATGGTATCTCATTGTGGTTTTCATATATTTCTCTAATGATCAGTGATGCTGAGCTTTTTTTTTAATCTGATCATTGGCCACATGTAGGTCTTCTTTTGAAAATTATTTATTCATGTATTTTGCCCACTTTTTAATGGGGTTGTTTGTTTTTCTTGTAAATTTGTGTAAGTAAATTATATGATGGATATTAGACCTGTGTCAGATGCATAGTTTGCAAATATTTTCTCCCATTCTGTAGGTTGTCTGTTTACTCTGTTGATAGTTTCTTGTGCTGTGCAGAAGCTCTTTAGTTTAAGTGGGATTCTCTTTTCTTATACTATCAAATGGAAATTCTGTCAAGGCTGAAAGTTGAAGAAAATATAGTGCTCTATACATTCACCCCCACCGCCGCTGGCACTCCAGGATTACTGTCTTTCATTGTTGTTTAATGTCTTAAAATTTGAGTCAAAACAGAGCAAATGCTATGGTTTAAGTTTCAGTAGCCACTCAGCTGAGATTTGAGGTACAAATCCAAAAACTAATGATCAGGGCTTTAATTCTGAGTTATGTAATTCAAATTGTCTAGATACTGAAAATCTTCTGGTGAGAACATATGAAAGATATGAATATATTTTACAAGGCTAAAAAAGCTTGTTCTATGTTCTCATTCTGTAGAAACTCTAGTTCTAGAGAACTGCTTTGTGAATATTTCCAAACTGCTTCACAGTTACATCGCTATCACTGGTTTCTGAAAATCTGTGATTACAGGAACTGGCAAACAATTGCTCTCTGCCTGTGGTATCAAAGATTTTTGGAAAAACAGGTATTCATATGGCAAGTGTTTATACAATGTTGTGGAAAAGGATGGAATTAATGAAGCCACAAGAACCTTTACCTGTTATTTTGCTTCCAAACTAATTCTCAGAACTTGAAATCATTTGGGACTGAGCAAGTGGACAATACAAATAATAACACATTTATGAACATTCAATTCCTGTTTCAAACTTTATATTTGTATTTAAAATAATTATTGATTTACCTCATCCAGGAATATATTTGATAAATATAAATAATTAGAAAGATACATATGCTTCTATATTTATTTATAAGCATTTTTTACATATACCTAAAGAGACAAAAATGATAATGTTGGGGATGACTATAGAAAACATTATTTAGAGACACAGTATCATTTATGATAAGAATTTTACTGCTCCTAGAATCTAATTTCTTCAGTAATCAAACTGCCCCAGAATTTGGTGGCATAAGGCAAGCACGTTATTAAGCTAAGAGGATGTATGAGTGAGGCACTCATCACCAAAGAGATGGCTTGCCTCGTCTCCTTATGTCTGAGACCTTAGCTGTGAAGACTCAAAAACTGAGTAACTTCATGTATGAGACTTGGACTTATCTAGAAGTTTCTTCAAACACATTTCAGCCCGTTGGTCCAGAATGATAGAAACAACTGGGCTTATTTGAGATTGTCATCAGGACACCTGAACATGGCTTGACTTGTTTACTCATTATTGTAGCTAATTTTCCCAGATCTGATCTCAAGCACTTAGGTAGATAGAATACGTTCTAGTGTTAAATAGCACAGTAAGATAACTATAGTCAGCAAAATCTATTGTAGGTTTCAAAATGGCTAGAAATAGGTTTAGAATCTCCCCCAAACAAAGAAACGATAAATGTTTGAGGTGCTGCATATCCTAAATACCCTTATTTGATCACTACACATTATATGCATGTATCAAAATATCACATGTACCCCAGAAATGTATAAAATCTTTATGTGTCAAAGAAAAATAAAATTAAAGAAACAAGACAGAAGCTGCATCCCCTTTATAATCTAACCTTGAAAGTCACATAAAGTCATTCCATCATGCTCTGCTGCTAAAAGTAGTCACTTTACCTAAATTCAAGGATGAGAAACATAAACTTCACAACTTTAAGGGATTAATATTAAATAATATTGTCAGTTTTTTCTTAAAAAATTACCACACTGCTGATAACCCAAAGATGGCTGTGGTACATTAAGTATTATCATGCAAGGACTTTAGTAAAAATGTGAGATTCCTTTCACCACAGCTTCTTTACAGTTTACTGTCCCATCTATTTTCTTTTTGACTTCTAAGGTGCTTTTAAATTATGTAGGGCAGAAGTACTGCTCAATATGACCCCTAATTGAAAAAGTGAAATTCCTTCATTGATTCAGCGTTCTAGAACCCATACAGGAACTTTTCAACATTAGCTACACTAAACTCTTAAAATCTCTAACTTCAGGAAAATTAATATAAAGTTGGTTTGATTTGATATACTTTACAGTTGGTATTTTTTAAAAGCTTTGGAAATTAATAGTTTAAATTGAACTTTAAAAATAGATGGAATTTGGTGGAATAGGGGAGAGTTACACTTAAACACCTATAACTTCTGATGCTCTTTGTAGAAACATTTCTTTATTGGACGAATAAGCAGAATTATCCAAGGTAATAAAACCAGCTCTGCATGCTTGCAGCCATGATTTCTGTCCTCATCTAACATGTGGATAACCATGTAATATTTTTGGCTAACAGAGCTATAGAAGACATGTAAGATAAAATAATGAAACTATAAGGAAAAAATCAAGAAAACAAAACAAAGTAGAATTTCTACTGACACATGTCCACAAAATTATGTTTATGTGCTTTCATGTGTGCCAGAGAGTAACCTTAAATACATATCATTATGTATTAGTTCATTTTCACACTGCTAATAAAGACATACCTGAAATTGGGAAGAAAAAGAGGTTTAATTGGACTTACAGTTTCATATGGCTGAGGAGGTGTCAGAATCATAGTGAGAGGTGAAAGGCATTTCTTGCATGGCAGGGACAAGAGAAAAAATGAGAGAGATGCAAAAGTGGAAACTGCTGATAAAACCATCAGATCTCAGGAGACTTATTCACTACCATGAGAACAGTATGGGTGAAACTGCCCCCATGATTCAAATTATTTCCCACCGGGTCCCTCCCACACAACACATAGGAATTATCAGAGTACAATTCAAGATGAGATTTGGGTAGAGACACAGAGCCAAACCATATCATTCCACCCTCGGCCCCTCCAAATCTCATGTCCTCACATTTCAAAACCAATTATGCCTTCCCAACAGTCCCCCAAAGTCTTAAACTCATTTCACCATTAACCCAAAAGTCCACAGTTCAAAGTCTCATCTGAGAAAGGCAAATCCCTTCCACCTACAAGCCTGTAATATCAAAAGCAAGCAATTTACTTCCTAGATACAATGGAGGTACAGGTATTGGTTAAATATAGCTATTCCAAATGAGATAAACTGACCAAAACAAAGAAGTTACAGGACGCATGCAAATCTGAAATCCAGCAGGGCAGTAAAATTCTAAAGCTCCAAAATGATCTCCTTTGACTCCAGGTCTCACATCTAGGTCACACTGATGCAAGAGATGGGTTCCCATAGTCTTGGGCATCTTTGCCCCTATGGCTTTGCAGGGTATAGCCCCCCTCCTGGAGGCTTTCGCAGGCTGGCATGGAGTGTCTGTGGCTTTTTAAGGTGCATGGGGGAAGCTGTCGGTGAATCTACCATTCTGGGGTCTAGAGGACAGTGGCCCTCTTCTCATAGCTCCACTGGGTGTGCCCTAGTAGGGACTCTGTGTGGGGGCTCTGATCCCACATTTTCCTTCTGCACTGCCCTAGCAGAATTTCTCCGTGAAGGCCCTGCCCCTGCACCAAACTTCTGCCTGGGCATCCAGGTGTTTCCATACATCTTCTGAAATCTAGATGGAGGTTCCCAAACCTCAATTCTTGACTTCTGTGTACCCGCAGGCTCAACACCACATGGAAGCTGCCAAGGTTTGGGGCTTGCACCTTCTGAAACCATGGGCTAAGCTGTATCTTGGCCCCTTTTAGCAATAGCTGGAGTGGCTGAGACACAGGGCACTAAGTCCCTAGGCTGCACACAGCATAGGGACCCTGGCACTGGCCCATAAAACCATTTTTTCCTTCTAGGCTTCTGGGTTTGTGATGGGAGGGGCTGCCATGAAGACCACTGACGTGCCCTGGAGACATTTTCCCCACTGTCGAGGATTAACATTCAGCTCCTTGTTATTTATGCAAATTTATGCAGCCAACTTGAATTTCTTCTTTAAAAATGGGTTTTTCTTTTCTACTGCAATATCAGTCTCCAAATTCTCTCAAATTTTGTGCTTTGTTTGTCTTTCAGAACAGAATGATTTTAACAGCACCCAAGTCACCTTTTGAATGCTTTGCTGCTTAGGAATTTCTTCCACCAGATACCCTAAACCATCTCTCTCAAGTTCAAAGTTCCACAGATCTCTAGGCCAGGGGCAAAATGCCACTAGTCTCTTTGTTATAACAGGAGTCACCTTTGCTCCAGTTGCTAACAAGTTCCTCATCTCCATCTGAGACCATCTCAGCCTGGACCTACTGTTCTTATCACTATCAGCATTTTTGTCAAAGCCATTCAACAAGTCTCTAGGAGGTTCCAAACTTTCCCACATTTTCCTGTCTTCTTCTGAGCCCTCCAAACTGTTCCAACCTCTGCCTGTTACCCAGTTTCAAAGTTGCTTCCACATTTTTGGATGTCGTTTCAGCAACACCCCACTCCAATTGTACCAATTTACTGTGTTAGTCTGTTTTCACAATGCTGATAAAGACATACCCAAAACTCGGAAGAAAAAGATATTTAATTGTAGTTGCAGTTCCACATGGCTGAGGTGGACTCAGAATGATAGCAGGGGGTGAAAGGCACTTCTTACATGGTGGTGGCATGAAAAAAAAAATGAGAAAGATGCAAAAGCGGAAACCCCTGATAAAACTGTCCGGTATCATAAGACTTATTCACTACCTTAGGAACAGTATGGGGAAACCACCTCCCTGATTCAAACTATCTCTCACCAGATCCTTCCCACAACATGTGGGAATTATGGGAGAACAATTCAGGATGAGATTGGGTGGGGATACAGAGTCAAACCATACCACATTATTTTTACATAAATATTGTGTGTGGTACTTAGTTAATCTGACATTGGAAGAAAGAGAAAAGAAGTGATAATTTACAATTTCATTGTATGCTTTAAATCATTGCAGCCTATATGAAATTTTTAAAAAACAAAGTGTTAAATATTCCTATTGTTTACTATGCAAAATAGTCCACTAAGAAAACAATACTAGGCAACAATGTAACTTCAGCTTCCCTACATCAATTGGACTAGCATAAATGAGGCTTAGTCACTTCAAATATTTAGCTCAGAGAAAGAGCTATAACAATGTGCCCTAAAAATACATTTATGGTAGTCTAGGAAAATAAACTTCATAATGACCATGTTAACACAAGTATTTAATCTGCTATATTATTATTATTATTGGAATTTTAGTTGTTTAACCTAGAACAGTTGGTACAGTCAACAATTTATAAGATGAGAAGAGTGCAATGTAGAAAATGAAAATTAAAATCAAAAGCCAAATAAATCTTAAGGCAGAAATTAGAGAAGAGGTTTTCAACTGGGTTTTTATAATAAAGTATAATGTTTTGAAAACTACAGATTCCAGGCTTCATCTTCTATGGATTCCATTTCAAAAATCTCTTTGTTCACTCCTACCACTTCCTTAGGATTTAGACACAGACTAGAGTTTTGAGCACTATGCCACTGAGGGACTCACATTTGAAAAGTGTTTATCCAGTGACTACCATATGCTAGGGGTTGGGGTGTGAAGTGAGAGCAAATGAATGGTAAGCTTCCTGTCCTTGAAGAACTCAGTCCACTGAAGGAAACAGACAAGTAGACAAATGTTTGCAATTTAATACAATAAGTGCTATGACAGTGTACCCGGGGAGTATTTAAATTAAATTGAGGAAGAGAAGAGTATTGAATGTTCCTGAAGGAAAGACACCGGACACTGACCTGATTCTTGAAGCTGAAAAGGAAGGGTAGGACATTTAATAAAGCAGAAGGGAGAAATAAGTCTAAAAAAATAAACAGACCTCATAAGCTTAAGGACTTTCCACATCATTCTAAGGAAAGTGGCCTTTATTCTAAAAAAAAAAAAAAAGAAGAAAGAAAGAAAGAAAAAGAAAAAAAAATGGAGGGAACAATTTAAACTTTCTGTGTAGAATATCAATGAGATCATTTTGTGATTTGGAAACACTAATCTGTATATAGCATGGAGATCCCATAGGAAGCTTTTAATCATAGGAAGCTTTTATTTAGCATAAAAAAGAACTACATTTCAAGACTTTATTTCCTCATTATTGAAGGTTGATTATGGTATTAATCATTTGTAGTTTCCGGGTTTATGATAAATTAAAAACAAATGCATGGTCCAACTATGAATCAACCTATTTCATCTGCTTGATTTCAATTAATAAATAATAATTTGAAATCTTAGCAGAATTTCTCATCTCTTTTTTCTTCCTTAAGCCTAAACTTTGGTGTCTTTTCAGTCCTGACTTACTGTATCTAATTTCAGACTGAGAAATTGGAACTTGGGGAGCAGAGATACAGCTGGAGCTTCTGCTGCCCTGCTTAAATGGAGGGATACCACATATCTCAGTATAAGAATTCATGAGGCAATGTTTGCAAGCTGGTTTTCAAGACTGACTTTTTTCATGCACGAGTCCTCTCTCCCGACTGACATTGCTTCTAAAATTTAGGTATTCATTCTCACTAAACAAATGAGATACTCTTTCTCACAGAAGAAAAGAGAAGCTTAAACATTCCCTCAAATATTTTCTCTTTTGAAAATTAGGACATAATTTTTTTCAAGACACCATAAGACCTTGAGAATCAGTCTTTTCCCCAGAAATATCCCAATTGTTATTCTCCTATGACTTTCAACCTAACAACAAGCTTGTAATCAACCAATAGTATGGTGGTTACTTTGAGGCAAGATAGCAGCAGATTATGAGGCCAGCCCTGCCCTTGAGATTTTTCTATAAAAACAAATTTGCTTCATTGTGTATCTCTTGAGACTAGCTAAATTAGAATGTATGTTGTTACTATAACATTTCTAAAATTTGTATTAATATAACTAGAAATCTCTCAGGATAACCTCTCCTACAAATAGTACAAAGAGCCACTAGGTACCGTGTAATTATCACACTCAGTATCCCTAAGCTTGAAAACATTGAAAACACAAGCCAATCCCTATGGATTGCAACAATTATTCACACAAAATGTTATTCTCAAAGCCACATACAGTACTTGTAAGACTGGTAAGGGTTTGAGGCTTTATCTTAGTTATAGGATAACAATTTAGCCTGCCACAGTTTTATGGATTTGGGTAGAAGACATAAAACTCCTAGGTCAAAAGAGTATATTAAGAGCAATAGCAATAGCTAGAATAACAGCAATTTTTATACAGAGTGACACAAAGAAAGCCAGATGATACTGGCACAAACAGTGGCTTGGGTTATATAAGAGGAACCCTGAACTTAGGGAACCTATCTTTTTTACAGTGAAGATTAAGTATGCCTGCCATTTACATCTGAGAGAGCCAGTAGGTTTTTCAAGGATTTAAGCAAATATGCCCTTTGATTTGAAGGGAGACTTTATAGGTTGAGTTACACATATGATACTTTGTATAATAATCATCAGAGAATGATCAAAGTATAGGTAATATGTTTGATGGGGTCTATATTAATTTAGTCACAATTACATTGAATTGATTTTTTATTTGAAAGAAAAAAAAAATCAGCTAGGCACAGTGGCTCACGCCTATAATCCCAGCACTTTGGGAGGCCGAGGTGAGCGAATCACTTGAGGTTCAGGAGTTGAGATCAGCCTGGCCAACATGGTGAAAACTCGTCTTTACGAAGAAATATAAAAACTAGCCAGGCATTATGGTGGGAGCATGTAATCCCAGCTACTCTTGAGGCTGAGGCAGGAGAATCGCTGGAACTGTGAGGTGGAGGTTGCAGTCAGCAGAGATGGATCGCTCCACTGCACTCCAGCCTGGGTGACACAGCAAGACTCTGTCTCAAAAAAATAAAATCAAATAAAATAGAGAAAAAAAGAAAGAAAGAAATCATTTAACAGAACATCATATCAAGTGAATGTTTAGTAGATAATTGGCTTTCCAATTTTCTTGACATTCCTCAGAATAAGTATATCTTACATTGCTTATGTGTATATATTTACTATATGCAACATGCTTAATATTCCTTTTTTATGTTTACTTGTTTACAGTTGGGCATGAAGTTCGTTTTTTTTTTATGACAAACAAGTGCAGTTCACAGTTTAAAAAACATTGCAATGTATCATGGATACTAATGTATTCCTAATGTAAGGCGCAAAAACATGGACCTGTGAAGTACAGTCTTAAATATAAGAAATAATAGGGAAAAAAGCCTTGTATGTTTGCATCAGTGTTTATAATACTTTCTAAAATTCTGTTTATGCAGTTGTAAGAATACAGTTTTTAGGTTGTTATTGTAAATAAAGCTTATTAATTGCCAGACCTCCATTATCTCACTGAACCAAGCCTTGTTTCTAAAACAGATTAAGACTCAACATAAATTGCTGGCTTTTCTAATAAAACAATTAGCTACTTCTACTCCAGGCATTAAGCGTCAAAAAGGGAGTATCTTTATAAAGATACTTTTAAATACTTTAAAGAGAAAGGATTTTTTGAACCTAATAGGTCTATATGAGCTGAAAAACTAGAAGAAAAAAGTGGAATAATCACTGACGTTACCAAGGACAAATCAAGCACTCAGTTTTCCACATTGCCCATAAACTCACATACATACACAGATTTCTTTAAATACTATAGATCAGGTGTGCAAAAAAAAAAAAAGAGAGAGAGAGAGAGTTGATATGATGCTACAATACTGACATTAACCTTACAACTGTTACACAAACTTTTTCTGAGTCAACAAACTACTCAGGAAGTAGTAATCTCTAAGATTTCTCAGGCATTACCTATATCCTTGCCCATGTCTCTCATGCTCACACCTGAACCAGGGGGTATTTTCTCTTCATCTCTTAACATCACAATTAACTTAATAGGGATTAACTTACAGTATGAATAAAATTTTCCTTTTTTAATGTCCTTTCTTGACATCCTTGAGAATTCTCATACCCATAAATGGTCATATCTAATTTGGACGTTTACTTAGAGGTACCTTTGTGTCTAAATTAAACCCAAATTGAAGCATTGAAAGAATATGCTAAGTAATGTGTAGGCAAAAATGCCATACCACAGGTAGAATTATTGGCCTTAACCCCTGAAGGTTCAGATCGACCTAACAAATCCTCTACTGAAACTTGTATTATACTCTTTAAAACCAGAAGCAAATGAATAAATAATTTAATTTTTTTTAAAAGGATGACACTTTTTAAAATTACCAACTATACCCTTTCAAATGAGAAGTTAAAATCAATAGTTAAAGACTGGTAGAAAAGGAACTCGTATTTTTTCACAATCTTCCTAATACTATCTTATTAATCCAAAACAAAAACATAAAACACCACTCAGACTTATTAGAAATCCCTTTAGAAAATTAAAACAAAACTTTTTTCTGTGGCTGGGTCATATCTTAGGAATGAAAAAAGAGAATATTAAAGCTGTAACACAGAAAAATAACGTCATAGGAAAATTCTGCCAAGATGTTAGAACTAAATCAAGCTCTCTAGAGTTTGATGGTTAGCTGGAAAAAAGTCTTATGTATACACTGATAATGGAAACTTCTTTTGTGATCATCCATAATTTCGGAAACTATTGGAAACAACAAAGTTCCCTGACCTCAGCAGTGACCCAGTTAGGAGTGATCAGCATATTAAATAAACCTTGTATTCTCTAATACATTCTATGGTGATGACTATTATAAATGTCAAAACTCATGAAGAAAAGGATAGCTGTAGAGAAGCTAAAGGAAATTTCCTGCATGACTATTTCCACAGACAGATTCTTATGATAAGATCTTAGTACTCATGATATACCAAGAAGACAAATCTTTGGAGAGGTTTACAGAGAAAAATTAAAATCCCCATAATTATCTCCTATTAGAAAACAGATACTAAGAGAAATTTCAATGTCAAGCAAGAGAATAACCCTTGGCACTCTTAAATTGGCTGCTAAGTTGCACTGGAGAACCTCAGATGGAGCCTTGAAAACATCGTATATAAAATTACCACCACTGCAAGAACAAATTGGCCATTGTACTCAACAAATTTTGTTGATCAACATTTATGCTAAAACTTCTAAATTTGTTTCTGGTGTGTGTATCTGTTACCATGATAATCTGATAAATCATGAAGGTGTGACATACAGTAGCCTAAACCTCAGAACCATTTCAAATGTCTCCAAATAGATTTTTTATACTTTTCTCTTGAAATGAGTTATTATTAGAGTAGGCAGTTAGCTAGACATGAACAGAAGGGGGAGCTCAAGAGAAAGGAAGCTCTGGAAAATCTCACAGCCCAGGGACCACTTAAAACATGCCTGCTAGATATAAGCAGAGAGGAGGGAAAATACCTAAGCAGAAAGGAATGCCCCAGAGCACCTTGTAAGTTGCTCAATAATCACTTATTCTGCAGTCACACTGTCAGAATGTTGCTAGCTACATGCTGATAAGAAGGGAAAGAGGCCAATGGGGGAAATTCCTAAGAGATACACAGGTGCAGTAAGTACAGATTTAATCGCTATACGATTTCCCTGGAGTGGCAGTAATGAGCCATGTTGCCATTAGGTAGAATTCGTATCTAAGAGCTGGCCCCCAGCATTCATCAACTATCAGTAGCAGAGACTCCCACAAATCTGGGGCAGAAAGTAGGTGGGGACAATGCAGAGACTTAAGATGCACAGAAAACTAAACAATTAATTAAATCATTGTCTATTGGTGATAAACTCAGCCTTCAGCCCCTTTCCCTTCCCTAGAGGTCATAGTTGGGGCTGGAAGTCCCAGTCTTTTAATCACATGGTTGGATCCCCTGACAGCCAGCCTCCACCACGAGCTATCCAAGAGCCCACAAAGTATGGCTTCATTAGAAGAAAGGATGCTCTTATTACCCAGGAAATTCTAAGAGATTTAGAAGCTTTGTGTCAGATGGTCCTACACTCAGGACATTACGAAGGTCTTAAGAACTCTGTCAACAACTCAGGGCAGAGTCCAATATATGTATTTATCATTATTTTAGAAAATGCTTCAAATTTCCTTTTATAATTTGATAACCGTGTGCCTAGCAATGTCATCTATTCTAAACTCCATATTTATACAAGCAGACATGGCCACATATTTCAAAAGACTAATGCAGTGCATCCATTCTTATCAATAGGCATAGGCACCCATTCCTCAATGTCCTCCTAAATCATCTTTGCAAAATTTATTCCCTGGAGATCTGGTCTGTTGGATGAGGCAGTAGAAAATCACACTTCTTAAATACTGATGGAAAGACTTCTATCGGGTACTGTTAGCTATCTGAGCAGTGAAACTCCAAAGAATTGACATTTATATTTCATATATCAACAAAAACAACAAAATCATCCTCAAATCACTGGAAGATGGTCGCAACCAGAGACCTCAATCTGAGAAGTCAGGAACCTTCTGGAATCCGTTTCCATGAAAAGATAGCTTCAGCCATGACTTTTGAATTAACTACTTTGCTTTTGGAAATGTAGACAGTGGTTGCTTAAGATACATCAACAAGAAGACAGATTAACATCACTCTTAGACTTTTTGTTTTATTTTCCTAGCTATCTTCTTTCCTCTTTTGCTGGTTTAAGCCTACTCTTAAGTAGGTTATCTACAAAAAAGGCCTCCACTCTTAATATTTCTTTCTGCATCTTTAGTTACTCTTTATTATGAATTCAATACTTGGACACAATTTATTTGTGAACTAGTTAAAGAATACAACACAATGGACTGGTGGATTGGTTTTCCTTCAGGAGCCACCTAACTTACCTTGGTATAATTTACTCGTGATAAATTAGTTGGTTTTCTGACTCAAACATTAGGTAACTTTTAAATAGCGTACACCCCCAAAAGGCCAAACAGCCAGAAATCTAAAATTCTCTATTGCTTCATAATTACAAAAAGAGGCTCTTGTCTCCTTCAAAATACTACTCTAGAACCTTTCACAGGAGCTAGATTTTTTTAGCTTGTTGGCAAATGAACTTCCATAGAAATAAAACTTGGAGGAGGATTAGAGAACAGATGGTGTATATTTGGAGACTTATCTCCCTTTTACTGATTTTATGCGCAAGAAGCACTACTTCTCTTTTGCTTTAAATCTATTTATCTTGATACTAAAACTTTTGATTTCTTATGATCAAAACATTCCAGATGAGCAGTGCCATACCATTACAGCCTCATACTCAGAAATGAAACGCTAACCCTTCAAAGGGAATTGTAGACTACTTTCTTCTTTCTTCAAGCCTCATCAATATGTGCTATAATGGAGTCCCAGAGGATGGGAATATTGCACATGATATATGTCAGAAAAGAAAAAGGGTACTAGATAATGCATGTGCACATGAAAGTGAATAGGCAATGATTCAGAATAGAGCCTTTTTAGCTAGCATATTGGCCTCACAAGAAAGAACAGAGCATGTTTTAGGCAAAGAGTTCTGTGCCCATATCCATGTATCTCTTTCTAGGATCTTTAATATGAAAGATCTGGGAAAGAAACAAAATGTCTGGGGAAAAAAAACAAACAAAATAATTAGGTATATTATTTTGAACAATATATATCTGACTCTGAGGTCACTTCGGATTGTGAATAGAATCTACGTTTTTGGTTGATAGGGGGGATTCCTGAGTACTGGCTTAGAAGTAGACTATAGACTGAGATAATTTTTCTGATTTTTCATGTATTGCACTACTGTAAATACTACTGTGTAGCTATTATACTATAAAATGTTGTAGTGAAAGATCATAAAACAAAAAGAGATAAAAACTTGACCATTACAGAGGATGAAACAACCACCCCCTAAAAAAACTTCCAACTTTCAATATATTGCATCAAATAGTTATTTATTCCATAAGCTGTTTGAAAAGGCTCACCTCAAAATCTTCACCATTTTAGGTCCACCAAACCTAAACTATTGTTTTATAATTTATATTCATTTTTCAATTAAAACCTCTTCATCAGCTCTTACGATACATAGAATTCTTAGACTCTTATGATACATAGAATTCTTTGGCTTGGTATTCAAGGTGTATCATGGTCAACTCCACGCTTATCTCTGCAGCCTCATTTCTCATGTCCCTAGCACCTTCACATTACAAATTATTTTCATGCAAAAGTAATATAGGTCTTTCAATTTCATTTCTAATCATATGCTACCTCTTTTTAAAAATTTCTAGATTATTAAAATAATCTAGAATAATGTAGAACATTATTACCTCTTTTATGATTCTCTCTGAGCCCCAATATATATTATAAACATATTATAATTATTATATTATTAAAATATAGTATAATATATTAAATATTTCTAGAAATATATAATTATAAATATTGTGTAACATAATTATTATAATATTATATTATAGCTATCTTCTTTCCTCTTTTGCTGGTTTAAGCCTACTCTTGCACAGAATATAATGTTTATATTTTTTATATGTTTATAATAGATTATTTATTGAATATATAGATTATATATATAGAAATTTATAGATTATTGTCCATGTAGAACATTATTACCTCCTTTATCATGCTCTCTCTGAGCCCCAAGATATCATATAGTATTATGTTTATAATGTATATCATAAGTATATATTAGATGTATGTGTATAAAATATATATTAAATGTATATATATATAATTGTATTTTATGGTTGTATTCATATGTCTGTTTCTATGATTTTTATATTTATGGGCTACTTATAAATATTCTACTAAAAATTTGGCAGCACACTTAGCAAAATTAAGACTAAACAAGATATTACCCACAAGTCAGTAAAAATATAACATTTCTACAATGCAGCATTTCAGAGTGTCTATAAAATAATTCAGTTACTGCACTATTTAATGTTAGTCATTCAACATCATGTTTTGTTTTGTTTTTTTAGTTATACTTTAAGTTCTGGGATACATGTGCAGAAAGTACAGGTTTGTTACATAAGTATGTATGTGCCATGAACACCATGTTTCTTCTAGAAAGTGATGTTTACTTCCGGGAATAACCTCTCTTATATTCTCATGGGGCCAAGTTCTTCAATGTCATAGAAAACACTTTCTTTGACATTCATTTAATTTTATGCTTCGTCTCTTACCTCTGACTCAAAGCAAATTGTACCTTGCTCAGCAAATAGTGTAGCATTCAGCCTGACAGATGTGGTCGTAAAGAAACAGTATAGAGAGTTTAAAATCAAAATACACGTTATATGTCTTTCAAAATTTGGCACTTAGCTGAAAAGAGTTCAAGAAATCCCATTATACTGGGTCATGCTTTGCCATACTGTCTGAAAATCACTGTTTAAGACAGAGAACTTCTTGAATATTGGTAAATGATTTTTTTTTTGTTTTTGTAGTCTTAAGGATTAGTAGTTCTTGGAATATCAACATAATTAATTGAATCAAATTCGATACATCTCACCTGTCTCTCCTTTTCTAGCCTCATATGCCATAAATAAAATTACTGTATTCTTAACAGTGATGTTTTTTGAATACATAGCCTGTGAACATTTGGCTACAATGGGTAAACAGGTGCCTCTGAAGAACTCCCTTGGACACTTCAGATGTATGACCAGCAGTTTCAATTCACTGATATTCAGCTGGGCATAGAAAAAGAAGCACAGGGAAATGCAACTAATTTTTTTTTCAGCAAATAATTAAAAAATATCAAGGTCTTAGTACGATCTAAGTAGCTCATAGATTTAAAGAGATTAAAACTCTCCATATAAACTCAGTGATGTTTAGGATAATTTCATTCATTTACACTAAGGCCTAATTACAGAAATTTGAATATGCTCTCTCCCTCATCATTCAACTTCACAACAACAAATCAATATTATCTGTCTACTATATTCTAATCTTTGTATTAAAAATGTAGCTGGTATAGGTAAGGAACTGAATTTTTAAGTTTATTTAATTTTAAATAAATTTATGGTCTCATGAGACTTTTGACTATATTAGACAGTGCAAATCTAGATAAATGATTCTACCTTCTGTATACCATTTACCTGTGTTCCTTCCAATTCAGAAGTGCTATGATTCATAGTCAATAATAATCTATATTTGAACTCATCCTACCAAATTAAGTAATCATGACTTTCAGTACTTTTAATAAGTTATCTACATAAATTTCCATTATTAAAGTCTAAAAGAAACATAAAAATGAGCATATTTACATGCTATTATGTAGACTTATCTTTTTTTTTTAAATAATTTCAACTTTTATTTCACATTCAGTGAGTACATGTGCAGGTTTGTTACATGGCTATATTATGTGATGCTGAGGTTTGGAGTACAGATGATACCCGTTCCCTTCCTCCCTGCTCTAGTAGTCCCCAGTGTCTTTTTTTCCCCATCTTTATATCCATGAGTACCAAAGTAGCTTCCACTTGTAAGTGAGAATATGTAGTGTTCAGTTTTCAGTTACTGCATTAATTCCCTTAAGGGAATGGCCCCCAGATGCATCCATGTATATGCAAAGGATATAATTTCACTCCTTTTTATGGCTGTGTATTATACCATGGGGTATATATACCATATTTTCTTTGTGTAATCTAGCACCAATAGGCACCTAGGTTGATTCCATGTCTTTCCTATGGTGTACAATGCTACAATGATCATGTGATTGCATGTGTCTTTTTGATAGAATGATTTCTATTCCTATGGGTATATACCCAATCATGGGATTACTGGGTCAAATGGTCATTTCATTATTTGAGAATTCTCCATACTGCTTTCCACAAGGGCTGAACTATTTTGCATTCTAACCAACAATCCCTAAGTGATCTCTTTTTTCCATAGCCTAATCAGCATCTGTTATTTTTTGACTTTTTAATAATAGCCATTCTGACTAGTGTGAGATGATATCTCACTGTGGTTTTCATTTACTTTTCTCTGATGATTAGTGATGAGCATTTTTTAAATATTTTTTTCTGCTTGTATGTTTTCTTTTGATAAGTGTTGGTGTGTGTCTATTGCATGCTTTTTAATGGGGCTGTTTGTTTTTTGTGTTGATTTGTTTAAGTTCCTTTTACATTCTGGATATTAGACCTTTGTCATACATCGTTTGCAAATATTTTCCTCTATTCTGTAGCCTGTTTATTCTGTTGCTGGTTTCTTTTGCTGAGCAGAGGCTCTTTAGTTTAATTAGGTTCCATTTCTCAATTTTTGGTTTGTTGCTGTTGTTTTTGAGGACTGAATCATAAATTGCCAAGGCGGATATTTGTAATAGTGTTTTCTACATTTTCTTCTAGGATTCTTATAATTGGAGGTGTAACATTCAAATATTTAATCCATCTTAATTTTTGTGTATGGTGAAAGGTAGTTGTCCCATTTCATTTAATGTGATCATAAAAATGGATGTAAAGCATTTAAAATCAAAATACATGTTATACATCTTTCAAAATTTGGCACTTAGCTGAAAAGAGCTCAAGAAACACCATTATACTGGGTCATGTTTTGCCATACTGTTTGAAAACGGTATATACCTAGCCAGCTATCATAGCTATCTGGGATTCCTCTCCCTGTTGTTTATTTTTACCAACTTTTTCAAAGATAAGATGACTGCAGGTATATGGCTTTAATTAGGGATTTTCTATTCTGTTCCATTGGTCTAAGTGTCTGACTTTGTATCAGACCATACTGTTTTAGTAAGTGTAGCTCTGCAGTATGGCCATTTTAACAATACTGATTCTTCCAATCCATGAGCATGGAATGTTTTTCCATTTGCTTGCGTCGTCTATGATTTATTTCAGCAGTGTTTTGTAGTTATCCTCATAGAAAGGTTTCACCATTTTGTTCAGATGTATTCCTAAGTATTTCTTTGTAGTTATTGTAAATGGGATTGCATTCTTGATTTGGATTTCAGTTTAAATGTTCTTGTTGTACATAAATGCTCCTGCTTTCTGTACATTGATTGTGTATCCTGATACTTTACTGAAATCATTTATCAGTTCCAGGAGCCTTTTGGAAAGGTCTTTAGGGTTTTCTAGTTATAGAATCATATTTTTGGAGAAGAGAGATAGTTTGATTTCTCTTTTTCCTGTTTGAATATCTTTTATTTCTTTCTCTTGCCTGATGGTTCTGGTTAGGACTTTCAGTCCTGTATTAAATAGGAGTGATGAGAGTGGCCATTGCCATCCTGTTCCAGTTCTCAAGGGAAATTCTTTCTGCTGTTGCCCATTCAGTATGATGCTGGCTGTAGATGTGTCATACAGGGCTCTTACTATTTTGAAGTATGTTCCTTTGATGCCTAGTTTTTTAATGGTTCTTATCATAAGAAGATGTTTGATATTATTAAAGATCTTTTCCAACTTTTTTGAGTTGATCATACAGTTTTTTCTTTTAATTCTGTTTTATAGTTAATTGCATATATTTATCTGCATATGTTGAATCAGCGTTGTATCTCAGGTCTACATAATTGTAGGTGAATTGAGGTGCTACTGGATTTGGTCTGCTACTATTTTGTTGAGGGATTCTGTGTCTATGTTTATTAGGGATATTTGTCTGTAGCTTTGCTTTTTGTTGTGTCTTTACCAGCTTTTGATATCAGGGTTATGTTGGCTTCAAAGAATGAGTTAGGGAGAAGCCTCTCCTTGATTTCTTTTTTTGGAATAGTTTTAGTAGAATTGGTACTACCGCTTCTTTGCACACGTGGTAGAATTAGGCTATAAGTCCATCTGATGTGGGACTTTGGTTGATAAGTTCTTAACAACTGACTCAATATTCAAACTTGCTATTGGTCTGTTCAGGGTTTCAATTCATTCCTAATTCAATCTTGGAATGTTGTCTGTTTCCAGGAATTTATCAATTTCCTTTCGGTTTAGTTTGTGTGCATAGAGATGTTCATAGCAGTCCTTGAGAACGTTTTCTATTTCTGTTGGATTGGTTGTAATGTCACCCTTGGCATTTCTGATGGGGCTTATTTAGATCTTTTTTTTACTTTGTCAATCTCACTAGCAGTCTATCGATCTTGTTTATTTTTTCAAATAACCAACTTTCTATTTCATTGATTTCTGTTTCATTGATTCTTTGTGTAAGTTTTTGGGTCTCAATTTCATTCAGCACCACTGTGATTTTAGCTATTTCTTCTGCTTGCTTTGGGATTAGTTTATTTTTCTAGTTCTTCTAGGTGTAATGTTAGTCATTAAATTGAGTTCTTTCTAACATTTTGTGGTAGGCATTTAGTGCTATAACCTTTCCTTTTAACCCTGATTTTATTGTATCCTAGAGATTTTGGTATGTTATGTTTGTTTTCAAATACTTCTTAGACTTTTTGATTTCTGCCTTAATTTGATTGTATACTCAAAAGTCGTTCATAAGGAAATTGTTTATTTTTCATTTGTGTGGTTTTGGAAGATCTTAGTATTGACTTCTATTTTTGAAAGTAGATTTCTTAGACAACAAAGTAAGTTGACTGGATAATACCATGCAGGAGTTTGATTTTCTTTCTTTTATTTTCCACTTACTTATTTTCACTTCATCTCTATACTATAAAATAAGAGTACTGTTCACTATTAAAAATAATTATTTTAGGAATATGGAATATGGACAGATATAATGTAAATGTCCCCATTATTGGGAACTAAGGAATGTACATATAACTTAATTTGTTTTTTGCCATTCAAAAAGAATAAACAGATTTCCTAAAAACTAATGGAATTAACTCCATCTTGCCGTAGAAGCCTGTTACAAATGCTATTATTACCAGAAGCTCAATTAGCCCAGGTAGTTTACAATCATTCAGAATAGAGTCCACATAAAGAGTGTGGTTATCTGACCCAATTCACCACATCTTTCTATCGTTTAAGCAATTCCACTG
This sequence comes from Cheracebus regulus, assembly GCA_963574635.1. Lineage (NCBI taxonomy): Eukaryota > Metazoa > Chordata > Mammalia > Primates > Pitheciidae > Cheracebus > Cheracebus regulus. The sequence goes on along the minus strand of CAUYQU010071818.1, from coordinate 8,476 downwards.
TTCTCACCAAAAGATAGAGTGGCATGTTTTTAAACCTCAGCTGGGAATGTACAGGGTGATCTGATTTTTTCATTGTGCTGTACATGTCCATAACCATGAAAGCACCATAAGTATTATTAATTTTGTGGTTATAAATTACTTTTAGTGAGCAAATAGAAAAATAGAGAATCTATAATGAAATTAGAATATATATGTATGTATGAAATGAATGCATATGTGTATACACACACATATGTGATTCTGACACATATAACACATATATCATATATGTGTGTGACATACATATTTATTTCATACATATATGATTCTGACATTGACCCTTAGATTTTATTATAGTGAGCAGTGTGTGTGTGTGTGTATATATGTATCTTGTGTAGATGCACACACACACAGGTGTGTGATACGTATACATGTACGCGCACACACACACACACACACACACACACACACACACACACACACACACAAAGGTTTATTTTTTAAAATCCACTGCTCATAGTCCACAGAATGAATTTCCTTTTTATCAAAGGAAGCCTCAGCTCTGCTCTTAAGGTCTTTTAACTGATTAAACCAAGAATACTCACATGGTATAGTATAGTCAGTCTCCCGATTTAAAAGTTAATTGATTGGGGAATTACATGACATCTACAAAATGCCTTTAGGATAGAACTTTGTTGACTTCTAAGTTTAAAAAATGGAAACACACATGCCTTTTGTAGAAAACAGAAAATGTAATGGAATAAAAATAAACTCTAAATTCTTTAAATTTGAGAATCGTGATGGTTTTTGCACTGATAAATCCTCAGTGTTGGGCACATGGTATGCAATCAATTCATATTTATTTGAAAAAACAGATGAGTGAATATGCATGTGTGTGTATATATAGTGAATGATAATTTATGAAGATTTCATATAACAAAAGGCTGTGTTAAATATATTACTTCATTCCTGTAATATATATGTAGCCCTTTCTCATTTTAATTAATATAAGTAAAAATACATGGTACATTGAAAATGTGTTTAGAATATAATGAAAATTTTAGTATTTAATATATAATAATTGGTCTATTTAATTATTGTATATTTAATATACAATAATTTCTCTGTGAATAAGGTTAAGGATTATTAGATGACACCACCTCTTTATGGATTGTGTTTTTTCTAATACTTTTAAATGTACATGCACTCTCACCATTTATTTGTTTTTTTGTGAATTGAAAATGAAATACTCTTCTTCTTACACATAACTTTTAATCAGGGAGTTTTTACAGCACTAGAAACATACTACTTTATTCTTTATGTATTAAAAGTTCAACATTTAAATTAGTTAATCAAATCATCTAGCTTACCTTCCAGATACCTTTTTACCTTAATGAACTTAGAGTCAGCCAAGCGGAAGCATTTCAGTTGGAAATCAATTATTGTCATTTCTATTTCCACATAAGATCAAACATTGGAGAGGTAAACAAGGTGCTTTTCTTAAGTGTATTTAAAGATGTATCAACTTATGAGAATTCATCTGGCTACCAAATTTACCTTCCACAAAGATCTTCTACATATGTGTGTGTTTAATCATTTGGTTCTTAATATGTTTAGTCAACCATATGATTTATTCTTCAATAAAATGTGAAAAATAATTATGTTACATCATTTAATATTTCTAAATAAATAATTTATTTGAATGTTACATTTTACAACATATCCGAGAAGTTCAAACTCAATAGGAGATTATATGTTTAAAAAAATATTATGGTTTAGGCCAATTTTAACAATTACTTAAAATAACATATTTATATCAGTCATTTTCTTCTTTTAATTGGAACATTTACATAATTTATCTTGTGGAAATTTAAATATTTGAATAATTAGAAATAAAAACTTTTTTTGGAAATCTTTACTTTTAATAGTAGCTTTGTGATTTAGAATTTAACCTTTGATAACTCAGATTAGTCTCTTTTTTACCACAATTAATATGTTCTTTGAAAAGTTCTATTAAAAATTTAAAAGTTCTATTAAAAATTTAACTATGATTCACTGAGATAAAACATATAAAATTTCAGCAAAATACCTGGCTATCAAAACATGATAGCTCTGTTGTCTGATTTATAATTAATATTGAAAACAAATAAAAGAATCATTTATTTCTAAGGTCTACTTAGATAGGTATGTCAAATAAATAGGAAAACAGATTTTTTAGTAAGATTGCTTGGAGTTATGAAGGGAAATGTATTTCAAAATATTAAAAACTTCCTGTATTCACCGAACTTTACTAACACATTTTAGTTCCTCTCCATACTGGCTAAGATGGAGAGGAAAAAGCTTATCAGGTTAAGGTAACGGAGTCTTCAGATTTCCTAATTCTTACACACTGTTGCCACCGGAAGAGTATGGTTTAGTGAAAAAGGTAAGTTTCAATGAGAACTATGTGAAATATTATGATAGATTCAAAAAATATTTTTTCTTTAACACTAAAATTGTGATATTATTAGACAATTTAGAGCTGAGAGCAGCTAGATATTTGAAACACTTTTCTATTTTACTAAGATGTAACTAATCATTACCCTACACCAATGTGTGATAGGAAAATTACCCATCAGTAGTAATACAATAAAAATGGAATCAATTACCCTTTTTAGAAAACAATGAATACTTGCGATGATTCAAGGAATTACTTTATAAAGCTTTGCCAGTTATAATCTTAAACACAACTTTAAAATAAAACGAAGATTAGCATATTGGTCATATGTTTAACACTAGGCACTTGAAGCCCTAAAACGTCACTAATTTGGTTAGGAAAATATTTCTCACTGGTATTACTTTGAAAGTAAGATTATGTATTAAATACAGAATATTTTCTATATTACTCAAATTTTATGTATTTCCTTTTTTATTTAGTTCATTGATCCATGAATTTATTTTTATGCAGGATGAAAAGTAGTGATTCAATTTATTTTACCAATATTGTTTAGTGATTCAAACACAATTAATTGACATGTTTATTCCCCCTTGAGTTTAATATATATATTAATATATGTATATACATATATATATATATATATATACATATCGTGCACAGACAAACATGGTTTCACTTTTTAAACCTCTAACTTTAGTCCACACGTTTATACCTCCAGCAACATAGCACCCACATAATATATCCTGTTGTCTGATAGAGTGAGTTCCCTCATCTCATAATTCTTTTTCAAGAGGTGCTTGCCTATTTTGGACCCTTTGTACTTCTATAAAATTAGCTCCTCAATGGTCAAATTCCTCAATGAACTTTTTGTACTTTGATTGGGATTACATTAAATCAACAGATTAATTTGGAGAAAATTTATGCTGATAATATAGAATTTTCCAGTTAGTGAATATCTTACAAGTTTCCAAGTTTTGACTCATCAGTAGTCACTAGTTTTTTTTTATAGTGGCCTTTTACAACTTCATAAACTATATCCCAAATTCAACTGCATTTCCAATGTTTTAAAAAATAACATATTTTTTAAATTTAATATTTAAATACAGTAAAATTGCTTAATTTTAAAATATCTTTGGGGCTGGGAGTGGTGGTTCATACCTGTAATTCCAGCACTTTGGGAGGCCACAGTGGGCAAATAGCTTGAGCTCAGGTGTTTGAGACCAACCTGGGCAACATGGCAGAAACCCGTTTCCACAGAAAATATAAAAATTAGCCAGTCATGGTGACACATGACTTCAGTTTCAGCTACTCAGGAGGCTGAGGTGGGAGGATTACTTGAACCTGAGAGGCAAAGACTGCAGTGAGACAAGATGACACTACTGCAATCTAGCCTGGGCAACAGAATGAGAGCCTTTCTCAAAATAAATAAATTGAATTAAATATTGTTGGTATGCATCAATATAAATCTGTATATTGTTATTTTACCCACCAAGCTATCCTTTAGAATATTTAATATTTTATCTTATATTTGTTAATACAATAACAAATATATTTGTATTAACAAATGTAAGATAAAATATTAAATATTCTAAAGGATATTAATAACAAAAATTAATAACATTTTTGTCCTGTTTTTCCTCATAAAACTGGCTAAAATCTTTATCTAAAAGAAAAATAAAAGTAATACTGATTGCTCCAGGACTTAAGATCTTAGGTTTGCAAGTGACATGTCATCACTTCTTTCTTGTTCTATTAGTTAGAGCAAATCACATAGCCAAACCTGAGGTTAAGTTATGGGGAAATATATTCTACCTCATTAGTAAAGAATGGAAGCTTACTGGTAAAGGTTATGGATAAAGGAAGGAATGGAAAATTGAGCAATTAATGCAATCTCCAACCACATGTTTTTAGTAATTTTGAAGTTTAACTTTTTCATGTTTCAGCATGATATTTACTATAGAATGCAGTCTTGTTAGACATATTATTGCAATAGATAGGGTTCCCTGGAAGCAATTCCTGAGACAGGGTTTGATATTCAGGATATTTGAGATGTCAATACAGTGATTGAGAGTTGGAGAAAACAGGATTGAGCAGAATATATCAAACTGCAATTTGAGTCAAACAAACTTTGGGTGATTCCTTAGAGTCCTTTAGAGAGAATTAGTATATCAGAGTTTTTTTGCTGTTGGTTTTTGTTTTCACATAGGTCCTAAATGTCCAAGCTACTAGAGTATCTGCAGCTAGGACAAACAATGAAGAATCTAACAGGTGTAGGTGATCTGTTGAGAGCATTCCTAGCAGCTGGGGCAGTAAATATTTCCTTGAAGGCAAATCTGGGAAAACCACTTCTCTGCATACTGTACCTCTATTACCTTAAAGAAATGCGGTTTTCTTTTCACAGCATACTAGGTATATTATCAAATTTCTATTTAATACATAATAAATGAAAGTATTTAAAAATTATAATTTTCTCTTTTATTAATGTAAGGAATTGAATATTTCTATGGTTTGAATGTAAGGCCCCTCCCAAACTCATGTTAAAATTTGATTGTCTTTGTAACAGTTTTAAGAGGTGAAACTTTAAGATGTGATTAGAACATGAGGGCTACATCCTTATGAATAAATTAATGTTGTTATTACAAGAGTGTATTTGTTATCATAGGAGTGGGTTCCCTATAAAAGGATGAGTTCAGCTCTTCTTTGTCTCTTACCTGTATGATGCCTTCTCCCATGTTATGATAAAGCAAGAAGGTCTGTTTCAGCTGCTGACATCTGTATTTTGACTTCTCATCCCCCAAAACTGTGAAAAATAAAATTTTACTCATTACAAATCACGCAAGCTATAATTTACCCATGGTATTCTGTTTTGGCAGTACAAGCCAGACTAATACAAATACTTTCCAAATTTAATTAAACCTTTATTTCTTGCATCAAACTAAATTTGTTCCTCCATTTATGCCTTTGGGTTACATTTTGAATGATTTCATCTTACCTAACTTGCATTTAATTAATGATTACCAACAATGTATTAGCTGTAGATTAGTTTTTAACTTTGATTATTATAATTTTTATTTTTATATATAAGAATTTTTTTTCCTTTTGCAAGTTTTTTTTTTTTTTATAGTTTCTAAATTGGCCAATAGTATATACTTCTGTGCAGCCATTAGAAGAGAAAATGTTGGCCAGACATGGTGGCTACTGCCTGTATTCTCAGCAGTTTGGGAGGCCAAGGCTGGTGGATCACTTTAGGTCAGGAGTTCGAGACCAGCCTGGCCAATGTGGTGAAACCTGTCTCTACAAAAAATACAACAATTAGCTGGGTGTGGTCGTGGGTGCCTCTAAGCCCAGCTACTTGGAAGACTGTGGCAGGAGAATTACTTGAACCTAGTAAGCAGAGTGAGCTGAGATCAGGCCATTGCATGCCAGCCTGGGCAACAGAGTGAGACTCCATCTAAAAAAAAAAAATCAAAACAAAGTAGAAAAGATATAGATTTACTACTGGTTTCCTTTTAGTCTGTGGACTTCACCTTTTATTTTAAAATTTTTCTGGACATGGAGAGTGTCTTATTAAAATTTCTGCTTGAGTAGACCCGGATCTTGACTTCTGTTTCCTCACTTTCAGGCCTTTGCATACAATTCTGTCAAATATAAAGTTGAAATTAAGCAGTTGGACAAATGCTCCAGAACAAAATAAGTTTTATTTATCTGCTTTACATTTGGGGTACTGCTCTTACTTTGAATCTACACTGATTTTTGCTTTCTTGTTAGCTTTTTGTGAATTAAGAAACATGTAAACATCGAATTTTGCATTTTCAGTTCCTTTTAATGGAAACATTTGTTAAGATAGACTTTATCATCATATTACTGAAAATAAAAGTTAAATTCATATATAAAAATCATTACTTAAGGATTATAAAATAGAAAGTCTATGCAAATTCATGGAAAATCAATAAACTATATCAAACTATCTGAGATTGGAAAAACCAACAAATGTTACATTTCTTAGTAGAGCAATACAGATGGTACACATTACAAACTTACTTCCTATTTACTTCAAAAAAATTTATTTGTCTTTATTTATTTATTTTTTTTGAGATGGAGTTTTGTTCTTGTTTCCCAGGCTGGAGTTTGATGCCACTATCTCAGCTCACTGCAACCTCCACCACCTGGGAGGATTCTCCTGCCTCAGCCTCCCAAGTAGCTGGGATTACAGGCATGCACCGCCACGCCTGGCTAATTTTGTATTTTTAGTAGAGATAGGGTTTCTCCATGTTGGTGAGGCTGGTCTTGATCTCCCAGCCTCTGGTAATCTGCCCACCTCGGCCTCCCAAATTGTTGGGATTACAGGCGTGAGCCACCGAGCTTGGCCTTTGTTTTTTTTTAAATATATCAGAAAACTCCCTGCAAAGATCACTCTACATACCATACAATGTTTTTCAAAGTAGGGCTCAATTTGGTAAAACTGATTAAATATATCACAAACAGTATTTTTAACATGAGAATAACAAAAATAGAATAAGAGAATAAAATAGTATATAAAAAACACTATATTGCACATAGTATGTATAAGAATTTCATTTGATACTTTTGTTTCACATAGATACAAGTGTGTATACTGGAATTTTTGAAAAAGAATAGTTTCACATCCTGGGTCAAAAAAAGTTTGAAAGTCACTGGATATATAGGGAACACAAGCAAATAAGAAAAAATCTACTCTACATACATTGAAGGAAGAAAATATTTTTTTCTATAACATTTATAGCTACAGGAGTAAATCAGTCCACCTTAACACACATAGAAACTTTCTGCTGTCTGGAATGATTACAATAAATTCAGTAAAACAAGTGTTACCAAATCTCAAGTAATCAGGATTTAAGTTTGTATCGCCTTTGGTTTTTTCATTCCTGATTTTCCATATCTGTTACTAGGTGAGTAGTACAAAGAAGAGCAAAAAAAACTTGACTATTTAAGTTTATTTTATCATAGGAAACTAAACTAAATTTTAAAAGAAAGAAATAATTGAGTTTTTGATAGAAATATAAAACAAATAGGCCCAACAGATGATTACTGTACTCCTTGGGAATTTTATTTAAGCAAACATTATTTTCTCTGATACTATGATTAAATTAAGTTGATTATAATTGATGGACTTATGTTTTATTTTGCCATTTTCTAGTATTAAAATTGCTTAATTTTGATGTAAATTAGTTTTTTAAAAAATCAGAAGCAAATATGATCCTATTTTCTCAGGTATATACATGATACAGTATGTACATTTCATGTCGGTAATCTAAAAAGTGCCAGAAATAGAGATTTCCTACTCATTCCATATAAATACTGACTTTTACTGATAGCTCTGCAACCATTCAATATTCTGAACTACATTATATTTGTATAGCATGTATAAGCACAGTTTATAATTTGTCAGCAGAAAGACATCTTGCAATTTGCTTGCTATATAGAACTGACCTCATCAGTATTACCTCGAGAATGCCATCTAACATTGACAGCATTCTCTTAGTTAAAGATAGAAAACTGTCAGGACTTCCATTAAATTTATATTCCCAGGGGTTTGTAACTCAGCATCAAAAATGTCACAGGTGTAAACTTCCATACAAGGTGTTAGCAGGTAGTTTATTTTAAAAGGTTGTATGTATACTGTGAAAATGTCCTTCAAGTTTAAAAAGGCAACCTGGCAGCATGAAGGACTACATAAGAAAACATCTGTATTAACACTGTCTGTCTTCCCAGAAATCCTGCTGATGTTTTAATCAGGGAAAGACAATGATAGAACTACAGTTGACTGAAAATATCATACTATCTAGCCAGCTATTTCTGTGTCCTCAGTTGTTCGTGTATGTTCAAAAAGGACTCTTCTAATTCTAAAGATATCTCCAAATAAGAATGTCACAATTGTATTGAATAATCTGAGGTGGAAATTGCCCTTTAAAAAGAATGGTGAGAGTGTAAACTAGTTCAAACATTGTGGAAGACAGTGTGGCACTTCCTCAAGGACCTAGAAATAGAAATTCCATTTGACCCAGCAATCCCATTACTGGG
>CAUYQU010071816.1:0-48058 GCA_963574635.1 Cheracebus regulus | reverse complement strand
GCCAATATGTCACTTGCATTGAATATACTTTGCATGACAGTCAGTAACCATGTATTAACGTGGTTGTCCCAGTTTTTTGTTTGTTTGTTTGAGATGGAGTCTTGCTCTGTCACCAGGCTGGAGTGCAGTGGTGCCATGTCCGCTCACTGCAACCTCTAACTCCCTGGTTCAAGCAATTCTCCTGCCTCAGCCTCCCGAGTAGCAGGGATTACAGGCACACGCCACCATGCCCAGCTAATTTTTTTGTATTTTTTAGTAGAAACGCAGTTTCGCCATGTTGGCCAGGATGGTCTCGATCTCCTGACCTTGTGATCTGCCCTCCTCAGCCTCCGAAAGTGCTGAGATTACAGGCATGAGCCACCACATCCAGCCGGTTGTTCCAGTTTTTAAAATACATCACTAAACTGAAGATTAGTAAAAGTTATAATATTAACAGAGCTGGCCTTAAAATTAGTTTGGACACTAAGAAGGTATGATTCAACAAAGAGCTTAAATCATTAAATCCCAGAGATATTATCCCCCAAGGCAAAAAGTACATCTAATGTTTCATGTCTATTCTTCTTTTTTACTTTTCTGTGTTTTTATATAATAAAAAATAATTAAAAGTGGCTTTAACAGTTAAGAATGATATATCTAGAAGGAAAAGAAATATCAGAATAATACAATAATGTTTTTTATGAGATGTAAGTGGCAGGCTGGATGGCATATTTTAAATTCGGCTTTCTGGAAAATCAATCTTTCCACACATAGATTTTAAACAAATGACAAATGAGAGCAAGCAGATGGGTTGATGGCTGGAAATGAAAAGCAGTCAAAAGCATGCCACGTAGTGGCTCAAAAGAAATTGTCAGTGGATGTAAGAGAAAAACAAAAACTGGCATGCTGTAAACAGTAAAGATTCTTAACCAGAGCAAAGGAGACTGACTGAAAAGGTGGAAACTTATATGTCAGGCCTGACTAGTAGATGTTAAGATGACATTCTTGGAAGCACAGACAGAGTAGTGAAAGTGGAAGGTGAGAATAAGATTTTGTTTAGAGAAAACAAATCCTAACACAATAACTTAGAAGATACAGAAAGTTTTATAAATAATAATAATAAAGTAAATTAAAATTCTCAGTCATTATTTCTGTTTCCATCTTTAAAATATAGCTTAAGTAGTCCTTTTTAAATGAAAATTAACCTAGCAGGAAGAGGGTGTTTGCTAGTGATCAGAATAAAGTACTATAAACTGTCCATTAAACAGGAAAAATTTGTCATCTCACAGGCCTAGAGATTAGAGGTCTGAAATCAGGGTGTTGGTTCTTCTGAGAACTGTGAAGAAAATCTGTTTTCTGCCCCTCTCATAGCTTCTTGTGTTTAGCTGGCAATCTTTGGCATTCCTTGGCTTTTAGGTGTCTCACCCAAGCTCTGTCATCATCTTCACCTGGCTTTCTCCCTATGTGCATGTCTGTCTCCATGTCCAAATTTCTCTTTCATTAGGGCACCATTCATAATAGCTTCGGACCCATCTTAACTAATTACATCTGCAAAAACCCTATTTCCAAGTAAGATCACATTTCCAGGTGGTAGGGATTAAGACTTCAACATATGAATTTGGAAGTGGGGACACAATTCAACCCATCACAAGATGGGAGAACCAATCACTCTTTAGCTATTGCTAGAGGTTGTCAAAGCATCTTCTCAACTCAATTATCCTGAGGAGAAAGTGAGGTATCAAACACAAATCATCTGTGACTGGAAGTTATATGCATACAGAGATTATCAGCTACCTGGGGATCAGATTGAAGGCACTGAGCCAATACTCTCACCTTAAAGCAGAGTTTTTCAACCTAGACCTGACTGATATTTTAGTTCAGATAATTCATCAGGGTTAGGGGAGGGCTGTGGAAGGTTTAACAACACCTCTGCAGTACCTACTTGATGCTAATAGTACTGCCCTTTTCCCAGCTGTCACAATCACAAATGTCTCCAGACATCTTCAGTGTTCCCTGGAAGGTGACACAGAAAGGACTTGAAAATCACTGTTGGAAAAGAAAATGACAAAATTTTCAAAAAGAAAATTTAGTTGACAGCGTTTAAATAGTGTTTGTTTAGGACCCAAACTAACGATGGGGCTAACAGTAAATACAAGAGTTACGTGTCTAGCTAAAGTCTATAAAGAGAGACTGATGGGATTAGGCTTAGGTATAATGGAGAAAGTTGAGAAAGTTAATGAAACCACATATTCTTTTTGAATAGTTAACTTTCATATAAGTTGGGTTTGTTGAAAACAAAATTGTCTCCCTTAAGTTTATACACCAATTAACATATTTTACCCATTGCAGAAGACAGATTTCTTATGGTTGCCATCTGTTTTGATTTGTCAATACTCATGCCAAACCCAATATTAGATATTTTAACATTGTATATCTATGTATATTTTTCAACAATAGTTCTTAACTTAGAATTCAATGAGAAAATCACCCTCATTGACACTGAGTGTCCTCTTGTGGCTGAAAATCAGTCAACATATTTTGAAGGGGAAAAGGCAATCCAAATGAAGCCCAGTAAAGAATAATTGAACTAACACACATCCTCTGAGGGAGTAGAAAGTTGCATAACTTTACAGGCATTATGTAGAACCATAATGAACATAATGAACAAATCAAGCTTCAAAAGAGAAAATTGCATAACTTTGTACATACTCTGTAGAACCAGAGTCACACAGGCATCTGAGCCTGGAGCAGCCTCAGCTGGGAGCCATTTTGACAGTCTAGATACTGGAATCTACTGACAAGGCGGCAGCCACTATGCTCTTCCAAGAAGTCAGAATGAGCGAGCCCTCACACCCTCCACAGTGTACTTGCTACCCTGCTATGAGCTGCTATTGGGACTGAGACATGAGTGGACCACACTCCCACAGCTTTTTGTTCATGCTGCTTGCATGGATGGTGACTCACTCTCGCTAGTCCCAGGTCCAAGGTACCATTTTGGGAGTTTAACATGGGGCTGTGCCCCACCCTCAGCCTGAGCACAGGTTGATGCAGCTGTAGTCAACACCAAGCCCAAAAGGGATAGGGAGACCTGGCCATCCTGCACAAATCTAAGACAGTACCCACTGCTCTGCAATAGGCTGCTGTGAGAGTGAGACCTGCATAGTTACACTTCTTACAGCTTCTTGCCCACACTATTTGCCTGGGTAGTGCTCCACCCTCCCTGGTCTTAGGCCCCAAGGTATGACTTTTGAGGGTATAATACTGAACTGGTCCCCACACCCAGCCTGGGTTCAGGCTGAAGCAACTGCAGCCACCACACAGTCAAGGAGGGGCAGAGGAGTCAGGCTGTGGTCCACATACCTAGGGCAATGCCCAACACCCTTTCTGGGGCTACTGCAAGACCAAGATCTGAGCAGGCTGCATTCCCCACAACTTGTTTCCCGCATTGCTCACCCGACAGGGACCCCATCCACTCTGGTTACAAGCCCATAGCTGGCACTATTTTGAGAGTTTAGGGACGTTGTTCAGCAATTTGGCAGTGTTGGCCAAAGCGGCATTGTAGTCTCAGGCCCAAGATTGGAGCACTTGCTCTGGAGTCGTGGAAGGGCCCCCACAGCCAGAATTGAGTGGCAAGTATGGAGAAGGCTCCAGCAGGAGGCTCTGGAGTCAGGCGCTCTCATGTCACAGGACTGGAGGGGGAGGAGAACAGCTGAAGTCGAGATTTCCTGAGAGTGGTGAGACTGCAGCCAGGAACAGATTTGTGACCTGGAACTAGTCTGCGTATGACATAACTGGGACCTCCAGCCTGCTCCCTCGTTTGGTCGGAGGACAGGCTGCCACCAGCACTGAGTAAGAGATGGGAGGTGAAACCACCCCCTTGGATATCTAACTCTCAGTATGGGCTGCCCTAAAGGAGTGGGGAGCACAGCCTGCCAAAGCCCTTCTTGGGTCAAGGAAATGTGAGCAGGACATCAGCCACTGAAGGCAGCACCATCGAAGCCCAGGAATGGACATGGACATTGAGGCATCTCTCACCCCTCCCTCCCCTCCCCTCCCCATAGCACTGCTGCAAACACATTGAAATACAAAAGAGGCATGCAACTGAGTAAGAGCCTATCTGCCATCCTTTACTCTTAAGTGCCAATTACTGGACTGCAGCATGAATTATACCTCCAAACAAAATGACACTGTCACGGCCAGCAACATCTGAGGAAGCCATTGCATGAAACTATCTGCAACCAAGGAACCCAAACAGAGCCATGGAACCCCGAAAGCACCCAGAACAAAGCCAATTGATCATATACAACACACACCGCAGTCATACCCCCAAGGGAAAAAAGAATAAAAAGTCAAGAAGCTCTATCCAAGTGCTAATGAATTTTTTTTTTTTTTAAAAAAAAGAGTGTTAGCTCTCACAGATGAGAAGGAACCAGTACAAGAACACCAGCAATACAAAAACCCAGAGGGTTTTGTTACTTCCAAAGGATCCTGCTAGCTCCTAAGCAATGAATCCTAACCAGAATTAAATGTCTGAAGTGATAGAAAAAGAATTCAGAAAATAGATGACAAAGAAGCTCAATAAGATCCAAGAAAAAGTTGAAATCCAACACAAAGAAGCCAGAGAAACAATCCAAGATTTGAAAGATAACATAGTTATAGAAAGAACCAAACAGAACTTCTGAAATTGAAAAATTCATTATGAGAACTTCAAAATACAGTTGGAAGCCCTAAAAACAGACTAGATCAAGCAGAATAAAAAATTTTATAGCTCAAAGATTGGTCTTTTGAATCAGTCCAATCAGACAAAAATAAAGAAAATTTTTAAAAATGAACAAAGCCTTCAAGAAATATATCATATAAAGTGACCCAAGCTATGACTTATTGGCATTTCTGAGAAAGAAGAGAAAATAAACAAACATATTTGAGAGTATAACTCAGGAAAATTTCCCCAACCTTTCTAAAGAGGTTGGCATGCAGATGCAAGAAATCTAGAGAACTGCTGTAAGATACTACACAAGTTGACTCTCCCAAAGGCACATCATCATCACACTATACAAGGTCAATGTGAAATTTAAAAATCTTAAAGGCAGCAACAGAAAAGCCTCATATTACCTATAAAAGAAACCCCATCAGACTAACAGCAGACTTCTTAGCAGAAACCTTACAAGCCAGAAGATATTGGGAGGCCCATTTTTAGCGTTCTTAAAGAAAGGCAATGCCAGCCAAGGGTTTTATATCCCATCAAACCAAGATCCATAAATGAAGCAGAAATAAAGCCTTTTCCAGAAAAGCAATTGCTATTGAAATGTATCACCAGGAGATCAGCCCTACAAGAAATGCTTCAGGGGGTTCTAAACATGGAAATGAAAGAAAAACGCTTGCCACAAAAGCACATGCAAGCACCGCCCACAGACGCTATAAAGCAACTACACAATTGAAACTATAGAACTAGCTAACGACAGTGTGATGGGAACAAAACCTCACATACAAATATTGCCTTTGAATATAAACAGTCTCAATGTTTCACTTAAGTGGCCTAAAGTTTTCACTTAAAAGACATAGAGTGGTAAATTGTAATGACACCCATAGGCGCAAAGGGATGGAGAAAGATCTGTCATGCAATTGGAAAACAAAAAATATCAGGGGTTACTATTCTTATGTCAGATAAAATATATTCGAATCCCAAAACAGTAAAAAAGACAAAAATGGACACTACATAATGATAAAGAGTTCAATTCAACAAGAAGACTTAACTATCCTAAATATTTATGCAACCAACATTGAAGCGTCTGGATTTATAAAACAATTACAAGTTGACTTAAGAAAACACTTAGACATGCAATAATAGTGAGGGACTTCAAGACCCCACTGAAAGCATGAGACAGATCACTGATATAGTAAACTAATGAAGGAAATTTTGGTCTTAAATTCAACACTTGACCAATTGGACCTAATAAACATCTACAGAATACTCCACTCAACGACCACTGAATATACCTTCTCATTTGCACATGAAACATACTCTAAGATTTATCACATGCTCAGTCATAAAGGAAGTCTTAGTAAACTCTTTAAAAAATGAAATCATATCAAGTATCCTCTGAGTCATCAGTGGAATAAAAGTAGAAATTAATACCAAAAGAAACTCAGAGCAATCAGACAAGAGAAAGAAATAAGGGGATTATGGTCTGTTATCCAAGTAGGAAACAGAAAGTCAAATTATTTCTCTTCACTGATGATGTAATTCTATACCTAGACAACCCTAAAGATTTTACCAAAAGTCTTTAAGACCTGATAAACAACTTCAGCAAAGTTTCAGTATACAAAATTAATATATAAAAATCAGTAGCATTTTTATATATCAATAATGTTCAAGCTGAGAACCAATTCAGAAATAATCAAGAACATATCATAGCTGCAAAATTAATTTTAAAATCTAGGTAATGAAAATACAACCAATGAGGGAGGTGAAAGATCTCTACAAGAACTACAAAACACTGCTAAAAGAAATCATAGACAACATAGACAAATGGCAAACTGTTTCATGCTCATGGATTGAAGAATCAATATCATTAAAGTGTCCATACTGCTGACAGCAATCAACAGACTCAATGCTTTTTATCCAAGTGCCAATATCATTTATCACAGGCTTAGAGGAAAAAAACTGTTCTAAAATTCAGGAGGAACCAAAAAACAGCCCAAATAGCCAAAGCAATCCTAAGCAAAAAGAATAAAACTGGAGGCTTCTCATTACCCAACTTCCAACTATACTATGAGGCTACAGTAACCAAAGCAGTATGGTACTAGATGATATTTTGTCTATGTGTCTATATACAACATAGACACATAGGCCAATGGAACGTAATAGAGACCCCTGAAATAAAGCCCCACACCTACAACCAAATTATCTTGAGCAAAGTCAACAAAATAAACAATGGATAAAGGGTACCCTATTCAATAAATTGGTGTTGGGAAAATGAGCTAGCCATATGCAAAAGAATGAAACTAGCTCCCTACATCTCACTATATACAAAAATTAACTCAAGATGGAATAAAGATATAAATGTAAGATTCAAACTATAAAAGTCCCAGAAGAAAACCTAGGAAACACCATTCTGGACATCGGCCTTAGGAAAAAAATTATGACCAAGCTCTCAAAAGTAACTGCAAGTCAGCCTTGGGAAAGAATTTATGACTAAGTCCTCAAAAGCAATTACAACAAAAACAAAACTTGACAAGTGGAACCTAAGTAAACTAAGCTAAAGAAAGTATAAATAGAGTAAATAGGCAACCTACAGAATGGGAGAAAATATTTGCAAACTATACATCTGACAAAGTTCTAATATACAGAATCTATAAGGAACTTAAACAACCAAACAAGCAAAAAACAAATAACCTCATTTAAAATGGGCAAAAGATATGAACAGATACTTTTCAAAACAAGACATGTGAGCAGCCAATGAACATGAAAAAAATGTTCTATATCACTTATTATCAGAGAAATGCAAATCAAAACCACAATGAAATACCTTCTCACACCAGTCAGAATGACTATTATTAAAAGTCAAAAAATAACAGAGGCAGACAAGCCTGAAAAGAAAAGGGAATGCCTATGCACTTTTGGTATAAATGTAACTTAGTTCAGCCACTGTGGAAAGCAATTTGGAGATTTCTTAAAGAACATAAAACAGAACTACCATTCAATCAAGCAATCCTGTTATTGGGCGTATATCCAAAAGAAAACAAATCTTTCAACCAAAAGACACATGCACTCACATGCTCATTGAGGTACTATTCACATTAGCAAAGACATGGAATCAACCTAGATGCCCACCAACAGTGAACTGTATAAACAAAATGTGGGACATATACAGCATGGAATACTATGCAGCCATAAAAAAGAATGAAATCATGTCCTTTGCAGCAACAGAGATGCAGGTAGAGGCCACTGTCCTAAGTGAATTAATGTAGGAATAGAAAATTAAATACCATATGTTCTAACTTATAAGTGGGTGCTAAACATTGGGTACATCAGACACAAAGATGGGGATAATATATGCTGGGGATTCCAAAAGTGGGGAAGTAGGGATTTGGACAAGGTTTGAAAATTTCTTGAGCAATAGAATCATTAGAAAGTCAAATGTCAGTGTCACACAACATACTCATGTAACAAACCTGTACATGTAACCCCAATCTAGAATAATAATGAAGCATTTTCTTAGGGAAAAAAAAATTTATAATATTGTACAAAAATTTTTCTAGGGGATGGAATAAAGAGTGACTTTTCATTTTTGCATTATGTATTTCATAGTAATTAAGGGGATCTTTTGGCCTGTACTGCTTTTAAAATACAATTTGGGAAGACATAAGCATTGGCATGGCTACTAGCAGACAGTAGCCATCACAAAGCCTTTGGTAGGGTCCCAGGGGATCCAATGCTGAGGGCAAAGATCAGTGGAAATGGGAGGAAAGTCCTCCTGCAACTCGATGCTTTCATTTAGTGGTAGAATGAAGTAACTCTGGGAAAAAGAATAAAGGAATACGGATAAAGCTATCAGAGTGGCATGTTTTAAAACGACTAGGGAAAGAAAATGGCTCAGATGTTTGGCTAGGAATGAAGACAGGGAAATCTTGTCAGGAAGCAACCAAAACAATTCAAATAAACTTTAATCCATGCCAGCAACCTGGATCACATAATAAATCAATCTGAATCTAGCCTATCACACTGAAATCAACCTCCTTATAACTATCAGATAAAGTAACAGGAGGTAAACTTGAGTTTATAAAAGGCAGAACTTATCTCTGGGGCTATGTATAAATGAAGAGAGATATTTTTTAAATCACGTTGCAAAATGTTCCCATAATTCTACAACTAATAATAGGAAATTGAATCTGGTATCTTTTTGCTCCAGGAAAAGGGAAATTTTTCATTAAAGACTCTTTCCCAAGTCCTCTAAGTTCATTGGAATATAGAATCCTGTCACCTGCTAGAGAAAAGTTTTCAAAACATATATTTCCAAGCTTCTTATGCCTACAACATGCAAAAACAGTTTTATGCCTTGAGGGGTATTTCCATCTTCGACTTGCAGAGAAAAAGCAATAACAGCCCCTGCTAATGTTCACAGCATATTTAAACTTGCTGTGAAATTCAAAATAACTTGGATTCCCAATAGTGAGTTAAAGGTCTATCCAACAATGCATGATGAAGCCAGTCTTGAATCCTCTAATTTACTAATTTATTTGATGATTTGTACATAAAATAGAAGCCAACATATTATTTATTTTTACTACTCAGTCAAAACAACAACAACTTGGATTTATTGTAGTTGGTACATATGTCAGGTTACTTCCAGCAAAAATATGCATGGTTGAGGAAAGTCAATAACCAACACAGCCAGAAAATATCACTCCCTAAAATGTTCAGGAGAAAAAAATAAAGCAGTTTTAAAGATTTATCTTCTCATTACCTCATCCAAAGAAAACACTTTAAATATTATTTTTTATACAAATAATGTCTCTGTCAGGCAATTTTCCAAATACTTTAGAAATATTTTCTTTCTTAAGAGTGATAATAAACCCACAGAAGTAGATACTCGTACTATCTGCATTTAATAGATCAGGAAAATTAGAGCTAGAGATATTTAGTTACTATCAAAAGTACAGTCTTCCTGGCCTCACAATTAAAAGAAAAACTTGAGAGAAGGTGTCTGAAAGTTGTTGTTTGGGTCTCTATAGAAACAGATTCTAATACAAGGGTTTGAGTATTTAGTGGAGAGGTACTGGGAAAATCAGTAAGGGAAAGATACAAAGAAGAAAAAAAGCCAATAAGAGTACATTATTAAGCCAGCTACTGCAGTGGGTCCCTGGAGTTCATTCCTGCAAGGAAATTTTAAGCAATGGAGTAAAATACACCTCTCAGAATTATCTCACCCAAGAGATATGGGTACAAGGATATTTGTACACCAACTCTCAAGAAACATTGAGGATCACTTCCAGCGCATGGGGTAACATACCCCTTCCAATTCCAGTCTGTTATACACAAGGGCAAAGCAGCTTTTGGTGCCTTTACAAAAGGCTCCCAGGTATAGAGAGGCAGATACTGACAGAAGTTCACCAGAATACATTGAAGTAGTTAAAACCTAAAAGATGTGGGTAGGGCACTGACAATGCCTTCATCAGTTCACCCTTTGCTTTGTGCAGTTCTAACCATGCCGCATGTTAAATTCATTCCTATTAGTAATTGCTCTTTAATCCAGTGATCATTCAGGATTTCTAAACAAATGGGTTTAACAAAATTAGGAAGATTAATGGGACAAGCTACAAACCAGTGTTGTAATTGACCATGATTTTGATCATCCGTCCGTCTCAACTTTGGTTGGTACTTCAGTTCATCTTAATTGCTAACCTGTAGGGAAACCCATATTTTATTCCTGAGGGGTGTGAGCCCATGGTTACCTCTGCCACTGCTGATAAGGTCACTGTTTCCCCCAAAGGCCCAATTACAGCTGTTACTGGACATGGAATTATCAAGTGGAGTTCTAGTAGAGTTTCTGGTTTCTAGAACTTCTTCTCCCTGCCCAGTCCTTGTTGGGTAGGGGAGGTACATGGAAAGAATAGAATGGTATTCTTCTCTTCATGGCTAACAACTTTTACTGCTAATGTCTTTACAAGCAAAAGTGTAACAAGAATGTGAGTACAAACAATGAATTTTGGAAATAAAAGAAATATCAATACAGGAGTAAAGAAGCGAGACACAGGAAGGTATTGCTGGTTGGTGTCTCTTAGCTCAGGTTGTGATAAGAAGATTTTATAGACTGGTGGTTTACATAACAGAAGTTTATTTTGCACATTTCTGGAGGGTGAAAGTCCAAGATCAGGATGTCAGCAGATTTGGTGTCTAGTAAGGACCCTTTTCTTGGTTTGCAGATGATCATCTTTTTGTTATATTCTCAAATGACAGAAAGAGAGAGAGGAAGCAAACCCTCCCATGGGCACTAATCCCACCATGAGCGCTCAACCCTCTTGACCTACTTACCTCTCAGAGGCCTTATCTTTAAATACTATTACGCTAGGGTTTATTGTTTCAACATATAAATTTGTTGGGGACACAACATTCAGATCATAGCAGTTGGGACCCTCAGGAAGCAGACTTAGATGGAGATTAGCATGCTGAAGCTTTACTAGGAAGTGGACTTGAAACCTACACTTATGGAAGGGAAGGAAAGGAAACAGGATTGGGCAGAGGGAAATATTGGGTTGCAACAGTCTCGAGGTAAAGTCTCCAAGGTAATTCTGGAGCTGTCATAACCCCACAGAATTATTCCAGATTGGTCTGAGAGGGTCAAGCCTTTCCTTCTCTGAGTCAATCAGTCTTCACATGCAAGCTACTCTATGACAGGGGTGTGTTCTTGGGGGAGAAAGTCTTCTCCAGCTGAGGTAATAACCCTTGAAGGGTTATGGCAGCTGAGAGCTATCTGCTGAAGCTATCCCTGCAGCTGTGATGATGCCTTTCATTTCTAAAGGGGAATCTCAGTGGCTCATCTCAGCATCAGGCACCAAAGGGGAGGTAACCTTGATTGAATGCTTTATTAAGTCTGCTACCAATAATTGCTGGTTAATTCTAGGAAATAACATAAAACATCTTCCTCAAGATTATTCCGCTGTTGGGGCATGAGAACTGGGATGTTTATTCAGAAACTCTCATTCCGTAAGTTATCTCTTCACTCGGTCATCGTTTTGTTTGTGGTGCAGAAGCTTCTTAGTTTGTTACAATACCATTTGTCCACTTTTGCTTTGATTGTCTGTACTTTGGGGATTATATCCAAAAAAATCTTTGCCAAAACTAATTTCATAAAGATTTTCCCCTAAGATTTCTTCTAGTAGGCTTACAGTTTCAGTCTTATGTTTAAATCTTCAATCCAGTTAGTGTTGATTTTTGTATATGGGGTGAGATAAGGGTCTAATTTCATTCATCTGCAAGTGAGTATCCAGTTCTCTCAACACTATTTATTGAAGAAACAATTCTTTTGCCATTGTGTGTTTTTGGCACCTTTACCGAGAATCAGTTGGCCATAGGTAAGTGGATTGATACCCACGTGTCTGTTTTTATGCCAGTAGAATCCTGTTTCTGATTAACTTTGTAGAATATTTTGAAGTCAGCTAGCATCATATCTCTATCTTTTTTCTTTTTACTCAAGACTGCTTTGGCTGTTCAAGGTCTTTCATAGTTCCATACACATTTTACAATGTTTTTTTCTATTTCTGTAAAAAATCATCATTGGAAGTGTGATAGCATTGTACTGAATCTGTAGATTGCTTCAGGTAGTATTTACATTTTAAAAATATTAATTCTATCAACCCATAAACACAGGATATCTTTCTATTTAATAGTGTCTCCTCCAATTTCTTTAATCAATGTTTAATAGTTTTCAGTGTACACATTTTTCATTTCCTTCATGAAATTTATTTCTGAACATTTTATTTTATTTTATTTTGCTATAGAAAATAGGATTTTCTTTTTCTGATAAGTCATTATTAATGTATATAAATATTACTGATTTTTGTATATTGATTTTGTATCCTGCAACTTTACTGAATTTATTTATTAGTTATGACTGCTTTTTGGTGGAGTCTTTATGGTTTTTATATATAAGATTATGTTTTTGTATATAAGATTATGTCACAGAGAGAGACAATTTAATTTTCTCCTTTCCAATCTGAATACCTTTTATTTCTTTCTCTTGCCTAATTGCCATGGCTAGGACTTCCAATACTATGTTGAATAGAAGTGACGAGAGTGGGTATCTTTATCTTGTTTCTGGTCTTAGAGAAAAAGCTTTCTATTTACCACCATTAGGTATGATGTTGCTATGGATTTGTCATGTATGGTCTTTATTGTGTTGAAGTACAGTCCTTCTACACCTAGTTTGTTGAGAGTTTTTATGATGAAAAAATATTGAATTTTGCCAAATGCTTTTTGGTAAAATTGAGATGATCCTGTGATTTTTATCCTTGATTTTGTTCATGTGTTGTATCATATTAACTGAGTTTCATATGTTCAACTATCTTTCTATCTCAGGGATAAATCCTACTTGACCATGGCAATTTTCTTTTTAATGTTCTGTACAATTTACTTCACTGGAATTTTGTTGAGGAGTTTGCATCTATGTTCATCAGGGATATTAGACTTTAATTTATTTTTCCTGTAGTATTCTTGTGTAGCTTTGGTATTAGGGCCGTGCTGGCTTCCTAAAATGAGTTTGAAAATCTTTCCTCTTTGTCAAGTGTTTGGAAGAGTTCCAGAAAGGTTGGTATTAGTTCTTCTTTAAACGCTTTGTAGAATTCACTGGTAAAGCCATCCAGTAACGGGCTTTTCTCTGTTGGGAGAGTTTTGATTAATTCAATCTCTTTATTCATAATTTCTTCAGATTTTCAATTTCTTCATTATTCAGTCTTGGTAGGCTGTATGTTTCTAGTAATAAAGGATTAATGTCCAAAATATGTAAGGAACTTAAACAATTCAAGAGGAAGAAAATAAATATCCTGACTTTAAAGTATATATAAAATATATATAAAACCTGAATTGACATCTGATATAGTTTGACTGTATCCTCACCCAGATCTCATCTTGAATTCCCATGTGTTGTGGAAGGAACACAGTGGGAGGTAATTGAATCATGGAGGCAAGTCTTTCCTGTGCTGTTCTTGTGCTAGCGAATAAGTCTCACAAGATCTGATAGTTTTATAAGGAAGAGTTTCTCTCCACAAGCTCTCTCTTTGCCTGCTGCCATCCATGTAAGATGTGATTTGTTCCTCCTTGCCTTCTACCAAGATTGTGAGGCCTCCCCAGCCAGGTGGAACTGTAAGTCCATTAAACCCTTTTCCTGTATAAATTACCCAGTCTTGGGTATGTCTTTATTAGCAGCATGAAAACAGATTAATATAACATTTTTCAAAATAAAATATATTAATGGTTAAAGAGTATATGCAAAAAATATTCAACATCAGTAATCATCAGGGAAATGTAAATTGAAACCTCAGTGAGACATCATTTCACACCTATTAACTATTATCAAAACATATGAAGGATGACAAGTGTTGGTGAGGATGTGGAGAAAATGAAACTCATATACACTGTTAGTGGGGATGTAGATTATTACAGCCATTATGGAAAACAGCATGGAGGTTTCCCAGAAAATTAAAAATATAATTACCATATGATCTATCAATTCCACTACTGGGTATATATCCAAAGGAATGAAATCAATATGTCAAAGAGATACTTGCACTCCCACATTCACTACAGCATTATTCATGATAGCCATGATGTGGAATCATTCTAAATGTCTATGAATAAATATATAAAGAAAATATGATATATACACACAGACAATGGAATACTATTCAGCCAGCCATACAAAAGAATGAAATTTGGTCATTTGCAACATAGGTAAACCTGGAGTACATTATGCTAGGTAAAATAAGCTACACACAGAAAGACAAACACCACATGATGTAATTTACACATGGAATCTAAAAAAGTCAAACTCATCAAAGTAGAGAGTAGAATGGTGTTTACCAGGGCTGGAGTGTGGGAGCGGGAAATGGGACGACATTGACCAGAGGGGTTACAGTTTCTGTCAGAAGAAATAAGAGAAATAGCTTCTGGTGATCTATTGTGTAGCATGAGGGATATAGTTCATAATAATAATATACTGTATACTTGAAAATTACTGAAAGTAGATTTCAGATATTCTTACCACAAAACAAGTGATAAATATGTGAGATGATTGATATGTTAACTGATTTTGTTTAATCATTGCACAATGTATAAATATATCAAAGCATCACACTGTATGCCATAAATATATATAAGAAAAAAGAAAATAAAAATAAACACTTCACACACAAAAAAAAGCTCCCAAAGTTATTGCTTGAGGTATCTTCCTGGGGGTGGAAGGTGTTAATTCTCCAGCAGTGGCATCACTGGCCGATCATGCCCAGTGTAGAGTCAACTTCTGCAGTTCTGAAAAATACTCTCAGGCACAGAGATATTGGTGCTGGCGGTGGAAGTGAACTGAGAGCACTGAAGTGGTTATATTGTACGATATGGTGGGCAGTGACAGTGTCTCTTATGGTTACACACATCAAAAGAAAATCAAGTCGGTTTTTATTTTGATGTAGCTTTATTTTCCTTTTTGAGTACAAATGTACTATTATCAAAGGCATAGATACATCAATCTTTATCAAATTTAGAAATTAAAATTAACAAAAATATTGATTGATCCAGGAACCTCCCATGTATACTTGAGAGGCTATATTAAAAATTAACCTCAATTAAATAAAATTATTTTAAATGAGACACTGTTGATATTTTGAAATGGATAGAAACTTTAAAATAAAATACTGATTTTTTTTTTCTGATGGTTGATGAGACTAGAGATGTATGGTTGGATTTTTACTGAAGAGGTGCAATTTTCCTCAAACTTTTTTTCTTTCAGAGTTTGAATTTATTTAACCAGGCTTCATTATAAATGCATTTCAAATAATATGCAACTCATTGCTGTCAAACTTTTGCAAATTGGGGACAGAGGAGGCAAACAATTTCTATGAAGAATTCCACACAAAATAATGACTATGGAAGTAAAAGAATACTTAATATATCCTCTAGCTCACCTTCCCTAAGCCACTAAATCAGAAATCCCTAAGGCTAAATTTTTAGCATTTTCCTGTTCTAACGTCCTTCTTAGAACAGTAAGTAATTGATATTAACTTCCCTCATGAAATGCAACTTGCAATTCTTTCTAGTTAATGGACACTGGAATCGAGACTTCACTTTAGGAGAGCCTGAGAGGGAGATGGCCCTGGGGACAGGGGAAGCAGGCGTCCTTCCCTTCTCTCTGCCTCTCTGCCTATATTCTTATTAAGCCTCTACTTTTTAGCTTCCTTTGCTTTATTGGGTATGTCGAAGTTCCCCACCTCTTCTATCCCAAAAAATGCTGGAGTCAGAACTTCAGTAGGCCAGAGGGAAAAAGATGTTTCTATTTCTAGCATTTCATTACAGAACACTTGTCCTACTACCCCTAAGGCAATAGCAACCCTGTATCCCTACTACATGGACGAATCTCTGTTTAGTATATGTTTATTTTTTACTGTAGAATAAAAACTGAGCTCTGGCTTATTTTATTTGGTTCTTACTCTAATTGTTCAGTGAAATTGAGAAAACAATGTCCCAGAGTCTCAGTTTTCTACCTTAAAAAATAAAAAAGGATTAAACAAGATGATTGCTTTAAGTCTACTTTTTTAAAAATCTCTAAGAAAGATACATTTAGTTAGTCCAAGAAAGATGCTGTGAGAGTTTTTAACTTGAAACCAGATATCTGACAAAATGAAAAGGGGCCTCTTGGTGAAGCCCTACCTATCTCTTGTAGCCTCATCCCCGCAATATGCCTAAGAAACAATCAGGATTAATTCCATCATACACCCTTCTCTAAGTTTGTGGCAGTTTCCCAGAGTCATGCAAAACTCCCAGGTCATATCTGTCAACTAGCCTCATCTCCATACTGTTCTGTACATTCCCTAATATAATAGCATCCCCTATGTACCCCTCCTTAACACCGCAATTCCTCTCATCTTCAGAGTCTATCATCAGTGGAACTCCTAAATCCCCATCTCTAAGCATTTTATTAATCTTCTTCTATACACTCAAAAATATATATTGAATGAATAAATGAATGAATTAATAAATTTAACTGAATGAGGTCTCAAACCTGGAGAACACTTGCCCTTCCAAGTTCACACAGAATCTCAGAACTGAACAAAAGGCAGCTGGCACAACCTCCATGTGTCACTGTTTGAACTGTAGCACCAGACTTTAAAGATTTGATTATGCACCACATAATCAAATCTTACTTAAAGATTTGAGTAAGCACCACAAGTGATGCCATGACATGCCATAAGATGACAAAATGTAGACAGAATTTTGTTGGTAATTATTATTCTTATTAACTTCAAAAACATCTTGATTAGATTCAACACAGCTATATCATTGTGTTGGTTAAAGGGTAGCCATGAAGTTTGCATATCTGATAACACTCAACCATCCAAAGCTCCAATTTCCAAAGCTCAACTTTCCACTAAGCTTAGTGATTTTCACTAGTAAATCAAATGAATAATCCATCTGCCACTAATTGAGTATCAACTTTATTAACGGAAGGCATGGCAACATTGATATTTTTAGAGCAGTCATCAGGTAGGCTAAATCTGGGACCAGTATCCAAAGCCTTGACAGATTGAAGGCTGTCATATCAGCGAAACAGAAAAGGTCAACTGTTGCCTGCCAGATTGGACTATAGTTGCTTCATAAGCTTTGGCTACAGTAGGTTCCTCTGAGAGACTTTAGATCAGTTCCCAATGGTGACTGTTTCCATCCAATTTTTAAACTAGGATATCTTTAGATTCATTCTAACAACTTCTTGCCAAACTTTTATAGGGAAACCAGATTAAAGGCCATGGTTGCCTAGCACCATAAAGTCTCTGCTAGTGCAAATGGGGACTGGTCTGACATTATTTAAAAGCATCCCCTTCTAAAGTTCTACTGTGATAAGGGTGTGACTTACACAGTGCATCCATTTCTTACAATTATTCCATTAAGACTGTGCATTTCAAAGTATACAATTTATCTAAAAGTATCCATTAAAAAATCATTGAGTGGGCCAGGCACGGTGGCTGATGTCTGTAATCCCAGTATGTTTGGGGGTCAAGGCGGGTGGATCGCGAGGTCGAGAGATTGAGACCATCCTGGCCAACATAGTGAAACTCCGTCTCTACTAAAAATACAAAAATTAGCTGGGCATGGTGTTGCCTGCCTATAGTCCCAGCTACTCAGCTACTTGGGAGGCTGATGCAGAAGAATCACTTGAACCTAGGGATGAAGGGTGCAGTGAGCTGAGATCACATCACTATACTCCAGCCTGGTGACAGAGTGAGACTCCATCTCAAAAAAAAAAAAGTCATTGAGTGGGGTAGATGAAAATATTAATGACACAAGAATGACAGAATCTTATTAAGAATTAATAAAGAATACTGGTTGATGATACAGAGGAATTTATTAAACCCTTCTGGTTAATTTGTATGTGTTTGAAATTTCCCATAAAAATGTTTTTAAAAAGTAATTCCTTTCAGCACTTTGAGTATAACTCAGAGTCAGCAAACTACAGCCCACTGGCCAAATCTGGCCCACCTCTTATTGGTGTCAATAGTTTTACTGGAACACAGTCATGCTCATTTGTCTATGTGACTACTTTTTAGCTACAACAGCAGAGTTAAATAGTTGCAACTATATTGACCAGAATATTTACTAAAATATTTACTATTTGGCTCTTTACAAAAACTTTTGCCAACCCCTCGGGTAATTAATTCCACCTTATATTCTTGTCATTCTATTTTATTGGTGAAAATGTAAGCATATCCTGCCACTCTGGTGCTGTCATTTCTCTCTTCTCTAGGTTTCTGTTCTCTGCAGAAATGGCTTCTCGATGTTCAGATACATCTACTATGCCTTCACTCCTCTGCCCGATGACTTAGCTGGGTCTCAGACTCTAACAAGTCTGCTGTCAAGCTATAGTCAAGGCTGTGTTCTGAACTAGAGGCCTGAGTAGGGGAGAAGTGCACCCAAACTCATTCAGATTGTTAGAAGAATTCATTTATTTATGGTTGTATAACTGAGGTCCCCATTTTATTGCTGGCTATTGCCTGGGGGCCTCTCTTAGCTCCTAGAGGCTTCCTATGCTTCCTAGCTAATAGAGTTTTAATATTTGTCCTGGCCCAAATCTCATGTTAAAATGTAATCCCCAATGTTGAAGGTGTAGCCTGGTGGGAAATGTTTGAGTCATGACCCAAACCCAAGGCAGATTCCTCATTGCTTGGTGATGTCCTCTCCCTATTAGGTTCTCAGGAAATCTGATCATTTTAAAGTATGTGGCACTTCCCCCTACACCCCTCACCCCAATCCCTTTCCATCTTTCTCCTGCTTCTCCATGTGATGTGCAAACTCCCAACTCACCTTCTGCCATGAGTTAAGGCTTCCTGAGGCCTTCCCAGGAGCAGATGCTGGTAAAATGCTTCCTATACAGCCTGCCTAACTGTCAAGCAATTAAATCTTTTTTCTTATAAATTACAGTCTCTGATGTTTCTTTATAGCAATGCATGAATGGCCTAACACACTAGCAAACAATCCTCTCCAAAGACCTTCTAACAACGTAAGTACTTACTTCTTCAAAGCCAGCAAGGGAAAGACTCATACTTTATGCTAATAAAGTGGAATCGTATTTTATGTAACCTAATCCTATCACCTTGCCATAGTCTGCTGATTAGAAACAATCACAGGTTCTACCCACACTCAGTAGGACAGGATTAAGCAAAGGCAAGGATGCTAGGAGAAAGAAATTCTTGGGAATTGCTTTAGCTCTAGCAGGCATAATTATCATTAATTTTTTAGTCAAGAATATGGTAAGTCTGAAGAAAATGGAGGAGACACTAAAGAAAAGAAAATGTGATCCAAAAATATTTAAATACCAATACTTACTTTATAAAATAAAAGTTACAAACTGCTACGAATATACAAGAAGTAAAAGGTTGTTAAGCTCATTGGCTCATTCCTAAGAGTACCATCAAGAAAAGTCTTTTGGAAACTAAAATAAGTGGAATGAATTAGTGATGATTATTAAATATATGCTTACTTTTAGACCTATGACTGAAAACATTAAAAGGTAGAGAATGGACTTCTGGTTTCCCTAACAAATAAGGAGCTTTGAAATCATTACTCTGCTCTAACAACAAGTAAAAAGTTAACAAACTGAAAAATCAACAACTCCTCTTAGATTCCTCAGAGAGGTGAGGTCACAGGGAAAATTGCTGCCCTTAAATTGTAGAGAAAGACAGGAAAATGCAGAGAATCACAACTTACTAGAACAGAAGCCTAGTTCTAGTTCTTCTAGTAAGAAGAACTTACTAGAACAGAGTGGGGACCTTTAACACACATGTAGCCACTGGCTAGATATCGTACAAGACGTTTCTTCACCTGTCTGGTTATGTTTATTCATCTTTAAAATGAAGGGTTTGAACCAGAGGTGTTCAGTATACATTTTAACTTCATATTTTCAATCTGAGTGCCATGCGTAAGTGCACAAATTCATGCACATCTTTTGTTAAGAAAGCGGATTTAAAATCAAGATGAATGTGTCAAAAGCAAAGACATAAGCAACATTGATCGTCTCAAAAACAATGTTTTCCCATATGTGGTACTACAGAACTCATCTATTAATAGTCTGGCAAATATGAGTTTGTCTACCTTATTCTTAAACATTGCTAGAGAAAGTGTTGCTTGCAGCATCATTCTAGTAACAGCAGACCTTTATTGTCATAAAGTTCTAGTCCTTTTCAATTTGAGTTATTTCCTCTCAGAATAGGATACAGTTGGGAATTCAGAAAGGGAAGAGTAGACTGTAACTCAAGAGTTTAAAATACCTCTTCAGGGTTAGCTATTTCTCTTAATCTTGTAGTCACTTCCCTTTACTTTTTCATTTTCCATTGCTAAGGGCCATGGCGATGTCCAAGGAGCCTACAGTTGAGAAGCTCTAATTGGCTCTTTTCTTGTAACAACACCCAAAGGAAAACAGCGATTGACTTTTTGAGAGGTTATTGGTGTGATGCCGCAAGTTCTGAGTCCCAAGATGAGAAATTGTAAGATTCATTGATTTAAACCCAAAGATAGCATTTACTAAGTTCTGTAAAATGCAGCAGGAGACCATCTCTGCCTTGGGTGTTGACAGGAGTCTAAATCAGACAGATAAGTGAGACCCAGAAATCTAATGAGACCAAGTGACAAATGCAGGATGAGAAACTGAAATGAAGCTTAGCACTCAATACTGACTTCAAAAACAAAAGTTAATCCAGAAAAGCCCTCCCTAAAGATACAGAAAGGCTTTTGAGGCTGTAAATAAATAAGAGCTTAGTTTCCAAACAGTATCTTCTTTGCCAGAGAAAAAAATGTATACATTCACATAATCTCTGCACACAGGGCCTGACTTCCAAACTGCTCAGTTCCAGGCTTTGGAGTGACTGCCTCAGGCAAGTCTTGAGCACCACATCTCCCAAAGTAAGTGACTTTGTGTGTATTGGAGGGAAAAGCGTGGAAAAAATGGGAGGAAAAAAAGAGCAGAAATTGGTTTTTGGCTCTAACATCCTTCTTTCTCTTGTTCCTTTAAAAACAATTTAATGAAGATAGAAGAACATTGTAAACAAATGTCTCACCATTGCACACATGGTGCTTTTATAGGCAGTCCTTATCACATTATATTCTAACTTGGGATCTGTCTGTGTGTCTCTTTATGGTAGCTTGAATGCATGAGTGGTTTAGATGGCCTTCTTGAACCCATATTCTTTACAATAAGACTTTGCAGCTCCTCGCTTAAAGAGGTGAATGTATTCCCTATCTGCTCCTCCCCTACCTTGTGGGGCTGGCCTTTAGACATTTTTATTTTATTTATTTTCTTTTTGCCAGTAGAATATGATAGACATGATTTTGTTCTGGTTCTGAGACTATGCCTTAACAGGTCTTGTTCACTGTCTAAAATCTCACCATCATGTGATCCAGGCCAGGATAGCCTGCTCAAGGAGGAAAGACCACATGACAAAGATTTGAGTTGTCTCATCTTCTTATTGCCAAGGCCCGCCTAGACTTGCTAATCTTCAGTCACGTTACCAGCTGACAACAGGTGGAATGAGTAACTCACAATGAGACCAGTTAAGTGTGGCCCAGGTAAGGAAAACCACTCATTTGACCCACAGACTCATGAATCAAATAAATGTTTATGGTTATATTACTGAGGTTTTCTGGTTCTATGGTCATATATAATTAATACAACTCCCTCTCAAACTTATTCATGCAGAAGAGATTTGAATTCAGTCATGCACCACAGAATGAGATTAGGGTCAACAACAGACCGCATATACAACAGTGGTCTAATAAGATTATAATGGAGCTTAAAAAAATCCCCACAGCCTAATGACATCATAACCGGTCTAATGTTGTAGTACAAGGCATTACTCACGTGTTTGTGGTGATGCTGGTGTAAACAAACCTACTGTGCTGCCACTCATATAAAAGTATAGCACATACAATTATGTACTGTACATAATATTTGTTAATAACAATAAATGACTATGTTACTGGTTTATGTATTTACCATACTATACTTTTTATTATAATTTTATAGTATATCCCTACTTATTTATTTATTTTGCTGTGGTTAATGGTCACCTTCAGAAACCGCTGGTTTATGTTCTTTTTTTTAACTTACGCTTTAAGTTGTGGGGTTCATGAGCAGATCACGCAGGTTTGTTACATAGGTATACTCCTGCCATATGCAGATAGTTTGCTGCATCCATTGCCCCATCATCTACATTAGGTATTTCTTCTAATGCTGTCCCTCCCCAATCCCCTCACCCCCTGCTATTCCTCTCCTAGTCCCCCACCTTCCAGGTCCCAGTGTGAGATATTCCCCTCCCTGTGTCCGTGGGCTCTCATTGTTCAACACCCACTCATGAGTGAGACCATGTGGTGTTTGGTTTTCTGTTCTTGTGTCAGTTTGCTGTGAATGATGGCTTCCAGTTTCATCCATGTCCCTGCAAAGGACATGAACTCATCCTTTTTATTGGCTGCATAGTATTCCACCATGTATATGTGCCACATCTACAGTAAAACAGCCTCTGGAAAGTCCTTCAGGAGATGTACCAGAAGAAGTCATTGCTGTCATAGGAGATGACAGCTCCAAGTGTGTTTTTGACCCTGAAGACCTTCTAGTGGGACAAGATGTGGAGGTGGAAAACAGTGATATTGAAGATTCTGATTCCGTGTAGGCCTAGACCGATGTGTGTGTTTGGGCCTTAGCTTTAACAAAACAGTTCAAAAAGTAAAAACAAAATTTTTAATAAAAAAAATTTTGCAGAATAAATATATAAAGAAAGAAAATATTTTTGTACAGTTGCACAATGTGTTTCTGTTTTAAGATGTTATTTCAAGAGTCAAAAACTTTTTAAAAATTAAAATTTGTAAAGTAACAAGTATATAAATAAAGAAAATATTTAGTATAACTTTAGTAAAGCTGCTGGCCGGGTCTGGTGGTTCATGCCTATAATCCCAGCAATTTGGGAGGCAGAGGGAGGTGGATCACCAGAAGTCAGGAGTTCGAAACCAGCCTGGCCAACATGGTGAAACCCCATCTCTACTAGATACACAAAAACTAGCCGGGCATCATGGCACATGCTTGTAATCCCAGCTACTCGGGAAGCTGAAGCAGCAGAATTGCCTGAACCCAGGAAGCAGAGGTTACAAGGAGCCAAAATCATGTCACTACACTCCAGCCTGGCTGACAGAGAGAGTCACTGTCTCAAAAAAAAAAAAAAATGAGTACAGCCTAAATGTACAATGTTTCTAAAGTCTACAATAGTATACATAAGCCTAGGCCTTCACAGTCACTCACCACTCACTCACTGACTCACCCACAGCAACTTCTAGTTCTGCTAGCTTCATTTAGCCCAACACAGGTATACCATCTTTTAAAATCTTTTCTTCCATATTTTTAATGTACCTTTTGTATGATACACAAATACTTAACCATTATGTTACAGCTGTCTACAGTATTCAGTTCAGGTTTGTAGTATAGAAGCAAACAGTTACCATGTAGGTTCATGCAGGTATACCTTATGACGTTCACACAACATGCCTAACAATGCATTTCTCAGAACTTATCTCCATCATTAAGTGACACATGAGGTACCTGACAGACGAATCCATAAATCAATAATTCAGAGAATGAAATAAATGAAAACAATACCATAAAGTGGATATGATGTTTAAATAGATTCTATGTCATTAAATACAGAACAACGGTGAATTATCATCTTATGTTTTCCTAACTGGAAATTCTTCCTTTGCCTTAGCCCATCTTAGTGTATTGAGTCGGTGTGTAGGCCATTCTACTGAGCCAGTTGTGTCCACGCCATCTGTGAGCCAAAGTCACTTAAACCAGCAGCACAAAAGCATGGTGCAGGGTCTAAGGGCGGCTGCCGGTTACAGCGCCTGACGTGACAAGCAGATTAGCCATGGTTGTTCACTGATGATTCTGCCAAAATAGAGGGTAAAAAAAATAAGTAAACAAGTATTACTTGGAATGAAAGAGAGAGAGAAAAAGAAACCTCTTTCCTCTCCCAGTATGTATGCATATCTGTGTGTGTTTGTGTGTGTATAGACAGAGAAGGAGAGAGAAAGAGAACACACATTGCCACACAACACATACAAATTCCATGAAAACAAATAAAACCCTGTGGTGAATACAATGGAATCTACAGTCAGGGAGATGAGATGAGAGTTGAGAAATACCTTCTGTAATGGTGGAGAGCAGGTATGGCTGCCTCAGAGTGCAGGTCGAAGGCTAGAGATTTAGAGAAAGAAGCATCTCTGTGAGCTGGAGGATCTGGAGAAGGGACACTCAAACTTTAGAGACCCAGCTTAATGTGGTTGAATCTTGAGGTGTAATAGGACGTCCAGATGGAGACACATGAAGAAGCACAGTCGTAGAGCTGAGACAACCAAGGCCAATTTTCAGAGAGACTGTGTGGCTACAAAAAGACTAGATTAGATGGTACGGACTTATCTTTTTGTTGAGGGTTGGGAAGGAGTATTGGTAAAGAGGAGGATGCTGGAGTATGAATGATTGAGGCTTGAGGCTTTAATCTAAGGGTAATGTGTGTGGTGCCAGTAAGGCAAAACTTAAGTGAGTCAAAAATAGGAAGTAACAAGACAGAGGCTGAATTTGTCTTCCTATTCAGAGCTCAGCAAATATTCAACAAACATGGACTATAAAAATATTTTCCCCTTGAGATCTTAGAGTTATAGTGCATGTTCTTGCTTTTTAAACTCTCCGGAGTTGGTGAGACCTTCAAACCAATATTTACAAGGGATCACACTTTACACTCCATAACTTTTCAGGCTAGCAAAAGCAGGAGGAGACATTCCCTCCCATTCCAATATAATAACTGATGTAATAGCTCAGGAGTCTTGGAGCTCACAGCTGCATTTTGGCTCTCATTTCCGTCTGTCACAGCCTGATGATTCAAGTTTCATTCCTCCCTCCTGCCTCCCTATTTCAAAGCATCCTCCACAAAGCTAACTGCAAATGCCCACATTCCCTTTTTTTTTTTTCTCAATAGGATGTGGGTGGCTGGTTCACAAGAACGTTCATTGTATTACCTCAATCATGAGTTGGAAGCAAAGGCTTCCTGTTTTCTCTCACCAACTCCTAAACAAGATGGTCAAATCCTATTTAAGGGACCCCTTTCTCAGGGCTGCTTTCAGAGTTTGCTTCGATGCCTCTGCCTTTAAAGCCTCCAAAGGGGCTTCTTCATCAGATTTAAGGTATGCCATGTCACTCAGTGAACAAACAAAAGCAGAACACAACTCACATTGACGTTTATGGTATTTTGTACTTAATGACTCTTAAACTACATTTCCTAAATTACTCTCATAAAAAACTGAATTTGAAAAGCCATTTTTCTCAACTGCCACTAATACACTTACCTCATTTTGCTCTGCTGCTCAATTGAGCATAACAGATTTAGCCAGTTTTTATCTTTTAATTTTTTTCCTTTACTCCTGCTTTGCAACATAAATGTGTTATTTTTTTTTTCATCTGAGGGCAAACTGAATTTCCAACTACCTCTGATAGTTTGATTTTACTAGGTATCCTCTCATAGTTTTTTGTTCTTTGTAGAGAGAAGCAGATATTTCCAGAGTTTGCAACAGAGAACTGATCTTTGGATACTTTATCTGTCTTGATCTTCCTTGAACAAGGAAGGGTGATTTGTTCTTTTTTGCCTAGAAAGGGGAACTGAATATGCTATGGATGTCAAGCAGTACTAAATCACAGCTAAAACAAAAGCAGTACACGTACACATATAAGATTAGTGCTTTGAGAATGCTAATATTTGGTCTATTTTTACATTCTGCAATAAATATTATTCAGAAAGGAAACCCAGGTAATAACTTTGCTCTGTGAGTCCTTTTATCTATAAGCCTCAGGCATTGTTTATTAAGTCATCCAGCACCAACAGCACTGACTGGACAAAGAAGCTGGGGCTTATAAGCCAAAGTACTAGTTTTATAAAAGGCTTATCCTAAGTGCACTTGTAAAACATGGTCTTTATTCAAGATCTGAGTTAC
This sequence comes from Cheracebus regulus, assembly GCA_963574635.1. NCBI lineage: Eukaryota > Metazoa > Chordata > Mammalia > Primates > Pitheciidae > Cheracebus > Cheracebus regulus. The sequence goes on along the minus strand of CAUYQU010071816.1, from coordinate 21,801 downwards.
ATAAAAAAAGAAAAGACAAAAAGGAAACAGAAACGTTATTCTCTTAAAAAGACAAATTGGCATTTCAGAAGGTGGTGAAGGTGGTAGCTAAGAAATGACTCTCACAACCAATCTATTTAGATTTTGACGACATTTTTAAGCTCCTAAAGACAAGAAGAAGCATGGCAAAATGAAACACAAGACACAGACTACCCAGGAAGCTTATTCTTGCAAATCTCATAATATAATGCATCATTTCTTCATTTTAAAAGCATTAACTGAGCAACTATCACATTTCAGGCATTAGGCACAACGCTAAATGCTGAGGCTACTGGAATGGATAAGGCTAGATTTGTATTCTCTTGGACTCACAGCCAAGCAGAGGAGATACACACAAATAATTACAAGATTCAAAATGTCAACAAATGTAAATCATATCTGCGTTCATTCTAGTGCTCTTTAACTTATTCATTCAATCATTTATTCATTCATTCAACATGTATGGAATTCTATGTTCTCAGCTTGCTCTTAAACATGAGAACATGAAAATTCATAAAAGCTTTAATTTTTTTTTTTCGAGACAGAGTTTTGTTCTTGTTACCCAGGCTGGAGTGCAATGGAACAATCTCGGCTCACCGCATAGGTTGAACCTCTACCTCATAGGTTCAATTGATTCTCCTGCCTCAGCCTCTCAAGTAGCTGGGATTACAGGCATGCAACAACATACCCAAAAATTTTGTGGGTTTTTTTTTTTTTTTTTGGAAAGATGGGTTTTTCCATGTTGATCAGGCTGGTCTCTTGAACTCCCTACCTCTGGTGATCCACCCGCCTCGGCCTCCCAAAGTGCTGGGATTATCGGCATGAGCCACCAACCTGGGCCAAAAGCCTTAATCTTAACAGCAGGAAACATGCCATTAAAAACTAATTACGGTGCAGCATAGGATTTGCTGTTAACAGTGATAGTCACAGAAAGTAGAGCAAATGAGTCTGCCTTTGAGAAGTGAAAAGGAGAGTCATGGCAATTATTTTTTCGGATGAATGGAAAACCCTACCCTGAAACAAATATTTTCTGCAGATTAAAAAAAAAGGTGGGGAAATTTTAGAGACCTAGCCACTGTTTTTTGTGAATGTGCTCATTTTCTTCCAACGTTTGGTTTATAACATATTTCAGGACTAAGGTGACAATTTGGCCATACCATTCCTAATTTTGATGTTCTTAGATGTCAGTCATGGAACCAGCAAAAGATTGACTATATTTATACAATAATTAGAGGTCAGGAAGAATGAGCCAGAGAGCAGATTTAGGATTGAAGTTGAGGCTTTTAATTTTAGAAATGGGATGGGCAAAAAGCTCAGTAACCATGCCTCATTTTTTGTTAAGGACAATGATATCAAGTTACACAAAGAAATGCATTTTATTTAGCTACTTTTAATATTTTGGAATGGGCTATCTGGTACGAGAAAAGCCACCTTTCCAGTCTGTCACCTCCACATTGATTTGCTAAGAATATTCAGGGGTAAGGAGACCCATCCCCTTTACTCACACTCCCTGAATGACGAATCAAGGAGTAGCTTGTAGTAGTATGGCAGGAGGTGAAAGGGAGAGAAGGCAATTTCCTTTCTTATACAACTTTTCATTTTATGTGGAATTTTAAATTGCTTAATTTTCAATAGTCTTTTCATATAATTGATTTCTTTGTGCCTATTACTAATCTCCCTCAGTCTTCCAGGAGAGACATAATATTTTTTCTAATACAGTGTAACAGGATGTTTGTGGCATAATAACAGATATATGCTTGGTTTCTGCCTCCTGTTTTTGCCACAGAACTCATAAATCCCTTGGAGTTTCCTGGGTAATGAGTGCCTTTATTCTAATGAGGCAACACTTGGCGGACTGCTGGATAGCCTCAACATGAGGGCTGGTTTCCAGAAACATGAAGCCATGATTCAAACTGTGAGCTGGGGATTGGGTTAATTATTGGTCATGCCTACATGATGAAACCTCTATAAACATTCCTAGAAGGCAGAGTTTGGAGAGCTTCCAGGTTGGTAAACACATCCACAGGCCAGGAGGGTGGCACATTCTGGGTTCATGCGGACAAAAGCTCCTGTGCTCAAGACCTCTCCTTCACCTGGCTGTTCATTTGCATCTTTGATCATATCCTTTGTTACAAACCAGTAAATGTAAGTGAGTGTTTCCCTGAGTTTTGTGGGCCATCATGGCAAATTACCAAACCTTAGGAGAAAGTGGTGGAAACCTTCAATTTGTAGCCAAGTTGGACAAATGTTCTGGGTAATGTGGGGATCCACTGCACGCCACTGGCAGCTGAGGTGGAGGGGTAGGGCAGGGTCGGGGGGCAGTCTTGTGCGACTGAGCCTTCAACCTGTGGGATCTGCATTAACTGCAAGGTAGATAGTATCGTAATTGAATTGTTGGACACACAGGTGGTATCCAGAGAGTCAGAGAACTGATTGGTGTGGGAAAAACATATCCCACACATTTGGTGTCAGAAATGAAGCATTGAAAGTAGAGGAAACAGTGACATTTTCCTCATTAACATTAAACTGGAAGTTTCAGCTTTCACCACAATATGTATGAAATTCCAAAGAGAATTGTCAAACCAAAATGTAGATTTCCAAAGGGGCTATCAGAGAACCAGTTGGGCATCTACAAAACCACTGGATAATAAAAAAAAAGTATCCAAAGATTAGAGATGAGAACAATTTGTTAAGAGGTGTATGTGTTTGCATGTGTTACTAGGCTGAGTTTCATCTTCTCCAAGGCGGTAGGGATGGAGTGCTATCCTTTCCAAAAAGGGCTTAACTGGGCCAACTTGGAGAGTTTGAGCTAAGTCTCCTAGAGCTTGAGAGAAGGTAAGACTGGCATCTCACAGGCTTATTGGAGCAGGAGGGGCAGCTGGTGAGCTCTTTGGGCAGTAATGTATTTCTGGTGGAGGAGATGAGGACCGCAGGAGAGAGCTAGCTGGGGGCCACCATTAGCTCTGCCCAAGAAGATGCTCTGGAAGTGTAATGAGCCTCTAACAGAAATAGTGGATAGTGGTTCCCTAAACCCAGGGGCTGAGCAGAGAGCTAGAGAGGCATTCCCACACTGCAGTGGTTGCACCCAGATGAGCTCAACAGGGGGTGACCCTGCAGAGCCACCAAAGCAACCCAGAGAGGGAAAATCACCTGCAAACATCTGCCCATCTTACAACTGTATCAGAGCTAGCACATAAAATTCCCTGCCTCCTCTTACCTTCCATCCTCTGATTCCATTCACATAACAACAGCAATGATGGCTTATAAGTGACATATAAGCAGGCAAGGGGATAGAAAAATTACCTGCCCTTCTCCCACGGGAAGCAGGTGGTCCACCTCAGGTGAGCTGTGGAGATTGAATATTAAATGAAAAGCAGTTTCATTTGGAGTCTGGAACTGGATAGTCCATTTGACATACTGAGAGTATATCTGAGACTAAAAGTCTCAAATTTAAGGACTCAAATTGCTAGTCTTTCTTTTTTCACTTTCATTTCTGCTTTAAAAATGACTAAGTCTTTCTTAAGGTCATCCCTTTTTAATAAGACTTTGCTGGAAGCACAAGGTAAAGCCCATGGCTGACTTACCAAACCCTTTCACAAACCGATAGGCTGATTAGAAACATGGTTTCCATTCCAGGTTCCAGAGGACAGTTCTGCTAGATGTGCTGTGATGGCATGACAATAAAAGTGTACTTTTTTTTACCACCTGAAATATCTGTTCTTGATTGACAGGTGACTAAGCTCCAAGTTGCCAAGCAGTGATTTAGAGACCCAGTCTCTTTCCACCATATGGTTGCACCATCTTTAACATACAGCATTTGGACCACTGAGTTCATTTCTGCATGAATCTGATAGGAGAAAATACACAAAGTATCTTGTATCAAGAATTTTTATGAGCCAGACCCTGAAGTGCCATGTCATTTCTTCTTACATTTGCATTGTCCAGAACTCAGTCAAGTGGCCATGCCAAACTGCAAGAGAAGCTGGGAAACACTATGTTTGTGCAACAGAAGAAGAAGAAACAGTCTTGGTAAATAGCCAGTCTATTTCTGCTTCCAGAGCTTTGTAGCTTCTAGGAATGAGCTAATTGGATATGTAGACTTCTGGAGAATGTATTCATAAGAAAAGGGGTAAAATAAAAAACCCACCACTAAAAAATTATAAAGGGACAATAGAAGACAAATATAGTATTTTGATTATCTTAGATTTGTTAGAAATATAATTTTCAGTGATTAAATATACAGCACTAGGTAATATATCAGTTCAGCTTAGTGTGGAAGCATACCTCTTGAATTAGCCTCTGGGCTAAGTTTTCTGACCTGAACTGACTGTTCTCAGATTCATTACACAACTATCATGCTGGGACTTCCTTGCACCACTGTTTAGACAGCCCCTTCATCCCTCTCCTGTTGTGTATCCCCTTTTATTTGGATGCAGAGACTTTCTCTTTTTGTTGGTCCTCTTTTTTGTGAAACACATAGTGTTCTGAGAAATATGAACATTTTTTTGAGATCCCACATTATTTGAAAATATCATTCTACATTCACGGTTGATTGATAGGTTGGCTGAGTATGGAATTCTGAGTTGTAATTCATTTTTCCTCACAAGTTTGAAGGGACTTCTCCATTGTTTGAGTACCATCTTTTGAATGTGACTTGTTATTTCTACCTAGCTGCTCTTAGGATTGTCTTTTTATCCTCACAGTTCTGAAATTTCATGATGTTATGTGTTGATGATTTTCTGTCATTCATTTTTGGGCACTCAACGGCCTGAAATTCAAAGCTTTCAATACTCACAAGTTTTCCCATATATTTCTTTAAAATTTTTCCCCTCTCTCTCTGATTTTTATTCTCTTTCTTGAAGATGTAATAGTTGAATGTTTTGACCCTGATTTGGTCAACTAATTTTTTGAAAATATTTTCTTTCCTATATGCTATATCTTTCTCTTTTTGTTCTAATTTTCTGGAAGAGTCTTCGCATTTTTTTGCATTTCTATTAAATGTTTTGCTTCTACCAAAAATATTTTTCTTATGAATTTCTTATTCTGTTATTTTTATAGCTCCCTGTTATTACTTCAAGAATAAAATATATTTCCTGAATTCTTCAGGATATTTATCTTATCATGTTTTTCTTCTGCTCCTACACTATCTTTACTTTCTGACTTCCTTCCATCTTGCTCTTGGCTCTGACTTTCAAATGAGATGCTTTCTTCACATATCTAGTGGGCCCTGGATACCTATTCAAATTTATAGCCAATCAGTAGCTCTGTCTGGGTGGCAGAACATTGTAATTGGTGGACCTCATCACAGGGTGATTAAAACTCAGAAATGTCAGAGTATGTAGATCTTTTCCCTCAAGCCAATCAACTACTCCAGAGAGAAATCCCTTAATATACTGCCCATTGAGCCTAAGCCACAGCTGCTCACATTCTGCATGTTAAGAGGGAGAAAGGCTAAGATTTATCAATGCACAGTATTTAAATGTTTACTTAAGTCCTCTTTTATCAAAATCCCATCTTAGCTTTCATTCTGCTTTTCATTCAAGATTCTTTCAAGATCAGCTTGAACGAATATCCTCTAATAAAAAGACAGTTGTACTACAAAACCAAATAGTGTTAAATTTGTATTATGCAACAGAATTGCCTGCAAGCTAAGTAGAAAAGGATATCTCCCCATTATAGGTGATTTTTTTGGATTATATAAAAATATTATGAAGTAGTAATGATATATTTTCATGCCATCATCTACATTTTTCTTTCATTAACTTTGTCAAATTCTGTTTTCAAAGAGTCTCATTTGTCCTTTGAGGACAAATTCAACTTGTCAGGAAGTCAGCTTCAGGCAATGTCTTTCCCAGTGACCTGCTGTATTGGTCCACATGAGATATGAAACAGAGACATCTAAAGGACATTTTAGGAACTGGAACATGAATATTTACTCTCCATCCTTTACGATCAATTCCCTTAGAAATGAAGTCTGTAGTTTATTATGAAGCTGAAAAATCTTACATTGTAAAATTAAATTCAAAGCCACAATCATAAGCCTTTCTAACAAAATTCAAGAGAAGGCTAGAATCACCAACAGCTTTAAATGAAGAGTTATTTTAACAACAACAACAAAAAAATCAGAATTCATCAATTTGCCCTAAAATTATTGGAAGGAAATTGACATAGAGTAAGCAATTTCTAGTAGTGTCATTTTTTGATTTTTATTATATTCATCCATAGTATTATATCTGATATAGGTACGTAGTAAATAAAAATAAATCAGCAAGTTATTAAATGAACAATTAATTGATTAAAATGTGAAGAAATGTAACTCAGGCATTTTTCTGACTGATTCCTCTTTAAATAATAGTTTCCCAATTTTCAACCTTTGGCTTGATTGGGCTTAGAGGAGGTATGACAGAATTATATGTGTAAATCTTCAATGTTAATATACACAATAATGGCATTTTTGCTGGAAGCACTATTTTCCCAAATGGATAAGAAGTAATAATGAAATTTAAATCTTCTTTTCTAACAAAGGAATTGAGATAATATTTTCCTGCTTGACAGGCTCTGAGTTGTTAAAAGCTTTGGTCTGAGCCATCTAATTGCCATAAAAATCACTTTTCCTGCAAAGTGGGGGTCTAGTTCCAAGGTCACAGAAATGTCAGCTTCTTTAATGCAAAGTTTAAAAATAAATACGGGAAACAATTGCAAACCATATGACAGATTTTCTTTTAAGGCATATATACTTCATCTACTTCTGTGAACATTAATTTTTCTTATGCCTTTTAAGTTCATAAGTAGACTCTCTTCAATATAATACAAGACAGAGAAACAGAAAGAAAGAAATGGAAGAAGAAATACTCCAGATCTCTGTGTTGCCCATCATGCTGGGTGGTAACATCTTAATTATGACAACACAGGTCCATGTGAATAGAGGAACATATTAGAAGTCAGCGGTGCTTTGAAAACCAGCCAGTTTCACTATTCTTTTAAATTAAAATAAGTTCAGTTAATTCATGAAGCTATAATGTAAATTCAACCATCTAAGATCTCAGCTAGCCAAAGTGAGGAGAAAATTCCTAAAGGACTACTACCAACATACTTCTTGTTCAGAACTGATCTGATTTGAGACATCTACACTTTCACCATGTTCTCAAGCTCTGGTATCCCTCTCTCTTCTTAGAAAGACACCAATCCTACTGAATTAGTGCCCAAACCTATGACCTCACTTAACGTTAATTACTTTCTTAAAAGCCCTATTTCCAAATATATAGAGAGTACTGGTTTCAACATATGAACTCTGTGGGGTTGCAATTCAGTCCACAACAAATATATAGAAGCCATGGGCTCAAACCTACAAGTATTTTGCTGCTTCTCCTCCAGAAACAACTCGAATTCCTCCTCTAGAATTGCAGCCCAGATGATTTAATAAACCATTAGAAATGTTTACATCCTATTCCCAGAACTTGATATTATTATCTGGGTTTCTAAATTGTCTTACACTTGCATCAAATATAATTACATATTTTAAAGGACTTTCTTAATTCGGACCAAATTTATCCCAAACTTTTTAATGGATTGGGCAAATTTTATGATTAAAAATTATTTAGAGAAACATTACCTATTAATATTAATATTAAATTTTTAAATGTTATCAAATAAAACAGAACATCTTATATTTAATATTAATCTAGACTACCTAGTTATATATAAACTTGAAATCAATACAACTGCATTTTATTTAAAATGTGTTGTAACTCAGAATGTATACTATTTAAGGTGATTCTTCCAGATCATTACTTTTCTTAAATTAATGAGATTTACAGAATTTGTTTTGTGTACTTTTTAAAAAATATGATTGCCTATTCTGCATTAGAAACTCTTGAAAGATGTGTTAAGGCCTATTTAACTCACTCTGCATACTAACTAATCAAATTTTAGCTTAATGCATGTTTTATCTAACAATTAGGGTGAATACAAGAGATTAAAGTCTAAATAGACATCTAATCTGTCCCCAATCTTACTAATATTTGTTTTCTTCATGTCCCTCACATTCACTCTTTAGCATTCCTCTTTCACATCTGTGATCAAGGCCCCCATTATTTTGACAAGGCTTTTGCCAGATCCCCTTGCATGAACCCCAAGCCATCCTGCACACATGGATCAAACCTAAATCTATATTATACAGTCTTTCTTCTACTATGTTGTTACACTACATGGCAATCTTCATTGGCTCCTCATGGCCTATAGGATAAATTCATGCTCTTAAGTCTGGCATATGCAGGTCCTAATTGTTTGATCTCTCAATTCACCTTCATACCCTCAAATCCACAGCTAAGAGTGCCCGAACTCCCTTCTTTCTGACTGGGTCTACATGTTTCATTATCCCCCAAAACAAATTGTAAAGGTGACTCAAGTGATTCTTGAATTTAAAAACTTTGTGGATCCAATAGATTGAGAGCTCTGCCTAAAAAATAACAGGATGTCAGTCCTTCCTCCTTCTCAGGTATCTATAAATATCCCAGACTTTTTTAGTTCAAAGAGGGGAAAAAGTATGGAATTGCCTTATCAATCAGTAATTTCTGATACCACCTACATCCTGGCTTCCCTGTGATTCCGATGTTGTGTTTGCTATCTCTCTTGATTATTTTTTTAATCAGTCCTCTCTGCCATGTTGAGCCATTCCAAACATCCTGCCATGCTGTTGGTCAAACACATGGCCCACCTTCTGTGTGGGTTCCCCACACTTAGGACTGATCTGCTGCATAGTCTCTGTGTCTCTGACAGGGAAAAACTCCTAGACCTCCATTCATTCAATTCTTATACTAAGGCTAGCAAAGAAAAAAGAATTCTCAGCAAAATTATTGAAATCCCTAGTTACATCTTTTGTTTGGTTTTACAGTATTCCCAGGGAACACAGATGCTCCAGGGGTCAGTCTCAGGGTACAATCAAGTACAAACTCATGATATGCCCTTAATGGCTGAATGGCTGTGCCACCAGTGACCATCTTTTCTTCCTTTCTTTCCCTCCTTCTTTTCTTGCCCCCTTTGTTTCCTTTCTATGTTCCTTCCTTCTTTCTGTTTCTTTCACAGGGTCTTCCTCTGGCTGGAGTACAGTTCTATCAGAGCTCATTGCAACCTTGAACTCCTGGCTTCAAGCAATCCTCCCATGTAAGCCTCCCAAGTACCTAGGACAAGCACATGCAACTATGCCCAGCTAATTCTTTTTAATACAGATGAAGTCTTGCTATATTGCCTAGGTTGGTCTCAAACTCCTGGCCTCAAGTGATCCTCTTGCTCCAGCCTCCCAAAATGCCGGGATTACAAATGTGAATCACCATGCCCAGACTCTTTCTTTCTTCCATTTATTACAGTCAAAACATAATATAAAATTTACCACTTCAACCATTTTTAAATGTACACTTCAGTAATGTTAAGTGTATTCCCATTGTTGTGCAGCACACCTCAAGAACTTTTTATCTTGCAAAACTAAAACTCTATATCCACTAAACACTAATTCTCCCTCCCGCTTCCCCAGCCTTGGCAATGACCTTTCTACTTTCCACTTCTATGATGTTGACTTCTTTATGTACCTCATATGAGCAGATTCATAGAGTATTTGTCCTTTTGTGACTGGTATATTTTGCTTCACACAATGTCTTTGAGATTCATCAATGTTTATTACATGCTTTAGAATTTCCTTTCTTTTTAAGGTTGCACAATATTCCATTGTATGTGCATAGTACATCTTTTAATTTATTCATCTGTTGATAAACATTTGTGTTACTTCCATCTCTTGGCTATTGTGATGTCAGTAAAAAGACTGTTTAAATATCTCTTCAAGTATCACATACAGGATTGGTAAATATTTTATCCTATTTTTTAGTAGTTTTTTTTATTCTGTTGTTTCCTTCACAGTTGATTTCCTTATTACGATGAATATTTTCTTCTTTTGAGCCATATAATTCTCTCTACTGTCTGACAGCTTACTCTTGGCCTCACCAGTCCAAACAACACGATTATCGTGAAGTGAATACATTGTTAAATATTTCATTTCTAATTTAAAATGATATGACAACCAATATACCCCCCCCCCGAAAGATGTAACAACATTCATCAATCCTATGGTACAATAAGTTAGAACCCCCAGCACAACTTTGTAAATGTTTCCTTTCTTTTCTTCCATTTACTTACAAGGAACAGAAACTCATTCAAATTATAGAAAAGGTCATGGACTAGGCCTCAACAAAAACAGAATAGAATAGTTCGATGGTCTGAGGATCAAGATAGTTCGAAGGGCTTCAGCAACAGCCATTCACAAATCATTAAAACTCAGCCATTAACATGACTCTACCCTTCTCTAAGTGGTTCCTTATACCATGACCCACTACTCCATTATCTTCCAATCCAGTGCTTCTCAAATTATATGCAGTAAAGGAGCATCCTTCCCCGATACCTCAATCCATCATAGGCCAGTACTTCTATAAAACACAAAACCATACATTTGGATGTCATAGCAATGTTAAATTTTTATGCAGTCTAAAAGCTTAGCTTCTTCTCTTAGTCTTTGCTAATTGCAGACTAGTTAACAGAACAAAACTAATGTTCATATACCATACTTTCAACAAAGCTACATCTGCTTTCTCATAGTTTCTGACTGTTCATATCTTTGGGTTGCAAGAGATCCTTAATAGTCTCCCCACTCTTTGCTACATTACAACCTGTAAATTTTCCTCCACCTCCACCCATTAACTTTCTTCCCTCTCCGTTCATGTTTTAGAGAAAGGAAATTGTATTGTCTTGTCACCTTTTCTGCTAAGTCAATGACTGCCTTTAGTTCACTTGTCCACCTTATCCAATAACACCTGAATGGATAAATAGCATCGCATGGCATGACATATGCATGACTAAGGAGCACCCCTTTGGAGATCACAGACATGGCATAAATACTCTGATGGGCACATCATTTTCAGAGTTTTTAAATTTGTTTAGTATCTTATCAGAGGCTAATAAAGAGCAATAAAAAATTCTGCATTACCAGATAGAGTACTGGTTAAACAACAAGTGTGGTTTTCTCTCATCGAAAAGAGTTGACTGTTCAGTGTCTTCCCTGGGCAAGCTGAGATGCTGAGATGCTGTGGCCGGTAATTGTCAGAGCAATACTTCACGTGCAATCCCTACTGCTCACCTTAATTGGATATGCCATTAATCCTTGTTCACTAACATGACCTGAATCCAGGAATAAGTAAACATGTTCTTCCCAGAGGGCACAATAATTTTTTAATCTACTTTCTCTGTGGTAGGTCATGGTTTAGAGAAACTGATTTGGAATTGAGTTCTCATAAAAGAAAAATAAGCAAAATGGGCCTCAGGATTTTCCTCTTATTCTTATTCTTGCCTTCTTCTGATCTGTATAGTCACAGGAAAGAAAGAAACCAGACTCAAAAAAAAAAAAAAGGTAGTGAATAATGCCAACTGATGATAAAACACAAATACCCAAAATGTAGATACCTATTCATAGTCAATTATTAGTTTTATGGTACCAAAGAGGCAAGGTCCTATTAGATGGAGTGCAAAGGACTTCAGGAGGTAGAAGTTTCCAGTGATTCAAGAGTGAGTTGCTCTTTGGAATCACCTGGTGAGATTTTTGAGCTCATTCCAGACCAATTAAGTCATAATTTCTAGGAATTCATAGGGAGAAAATACACTCCAGGTTCCCTGGGGAAAAGTTCTATATGACACCTGTTATAGAACAATTGGTGACTGTTTATTATTTTTAGCTGCTCCTTTCTTCTTTAAGGGCATTGGATAGTAAATAATATGGTCATCTTGGGTTATACTGTATTTTTCTGGATACTTTCCAGTTGATTTTAATGTCCACTCAGGGTTACAAACCAAACATTTAATCCGAATTTCTTATCTTGTTCAAGGAAAAAGCAAGGTCCCTAGAATTTTTAAAAATCTGACTCAAGTCACAAGTAGTTAGCATTTCACACTCTAATATCACACTTCTTTTACCAAATACCAGGACTTTGGTCTAGGCCCTGTTTCTCACTGCATAGAAAGCCAATCACTAAGTCAATAAGGATTATCAGGGAAGAAGACTTTAATTGGATGGATGCTGCAGCAGAGGAGATGGGAAATCAGTTTCAAATCCATCTATCTCCCTAATTAACTAAAGTTAGGAGTTAATGTAGCAGGAATGAAATGTAACCATGTATGAGAAGACAGAAATTTGGGAGGAGCAAGGAAGAGGAGTTGGTCAACAGGAAGCAGGTAGTCAGTTAGGCAGTAATGATGGGTGAGAGGTTTGTCATCTCATTGTCCAAATGCTGTAATCGGGTAAGTTTCAGTTTCTTGAGGAGGCCTAATGGTTGGCTTCCAGAGAAAGAAACTCAGACAAATGTAATGGTCTCAAGTTTTATGACTGGAAGGATCAATTTCTATGTTTATTAAAAGAAACCATAATCACGAGTTCAATGAGAAAATTGGGCTGGTTTCTGTACCCCGCTCCTTCTCATTTGTCAGCTTCTCATTCTTGAGAAATCTGGTCATGGATCTTATGCTTAGGAGAAGTGTTGTGGGCAGCTCTGTACCATGAGTGGCCTGGTGGCCACTCAGGAATCAAAGCTTATTCTATTAATAATACTGTATTTTTCTTCTGAAATACAGTCTTTCTCTCTCTGGTTCCCCCCATCCACCAAAGAGGAATCATACAGAATCATCTCCAATTAATGGTACACAAAAATTTTGTTCAAATGAGATAACCAAATATTACCCTTTTATGGTTTATTATTGATGTGAAAGCTAATTTTAATAAACCCTTATAAACAAATCTATTTAATTCCAAATAGCTTGACCAAAAGGTAGGATTTCCATAAACCTTTTATTACCTTTACAATTTTCTATTCAAGAGCAGATTAATGCTTCAAGAAAACTCTGCTATGTTAACACAGAGGCCCAGACACTGACCTTGCATCACTATGCTTTCATTGTTAATGTTTAATTTACAGAAAAACTTTGAACTAATTTTATCACTCAGAATCGGCCCTTATAATCTCACTTGCCCACCTCTTTTTGATATTCCCTAGGCCTGGAGGAATTGAATAGTTTTAATTTCTGGCCCATGTCTCATGAAAGCAGTTCATTTTGACTGTCACCTTCTCCTGAGTCTGAAGATAAGGCTTTAACTGGTATCAATGCTCAAAATTTAGCAGAAGTCAGTACTTTTTTCAGACCCAGGAGTAAAAGTCCTGTCACTTAGCACAAGAATTAATCAGATACTTATACTTTAGAAAGTCCTATCATTTTCTCTAACAAGTCACAAATTAAAACACTAATTTGCCATCTAGTCAGCACTTCAAACCATTGTATTAAAGTTGTCAGGTTACTCCTTTCATATGTCTTATTTGACAATTTTTCATATGTCTGTCACTAGCACTCTAGTGAGAGAACTATGACCGAAAGCATCAAAAATGTGAGAGATCTCATGGCAAACAGATCAAAGTAAAACAATTACATCCTTTAAAAAACGGTAAACAAATATCAGTTTTGGAAATTCAGTATGAAGATAATCTTCTTTCACTTAAATATTATACAACAAAACAGGGATAAAGTAAAAACAAGCACACGGTAATTTCTTTTCAGTGATTTAAAAGTGCATCATCACAAATTTCCAACACTTATTTCTGGATACAGTACTGACAACTGATTAGATACCTTTCATCACTACAATCTTCAAAACAGTGCGACCTTGTACCTGTTTTATTTTCAAGTAACATACGCAAAGGCCTAACAGTGATAAAAGGCTTAAAATCAAAAATCACTGGAAAGTCTTGCTTTTTAAAATTACCACTTAATCCAAGTGAATGTCACTTAATTTTAATAATGGTAAACAAAACTAAAGTAATTTGAGAGAAATTCTGATTTCTCTAAGGATAAGACCAGTCTTTTCAGAACATTAAAACTTTGTACCCATATCACAGTTTTTCTTCATTACCTAAAGAAAAAGATCTGAAACTAATTTAAATTGCTGACTGAATTGAATTACCCTGGAAATAAACACTATATTTAAACATTTCTACTCTCACATACTTTTCCAAATAACAAAATTAACAGTGTACTATTTCTGTTCGGAACTTACAAAAATAAGTCTTTAATTTAATTTTGTTTTGCCAGGAACCTTAAGCTCTTATAGCTCTCAAGATCATCAGAGGTCAGCAAAACAAATTGAATTTAAAATGGCTGATATGCTCTATTAATTTTTGGAGGCTTGATAAAGGTAGCTTAGAAACTTTAGACAAATAAAGCAAATGATGAACGGTTGTAAATGCATAGGAAACAAAATGACCATTCACAGAACCAAATACAAACTTTCCATTAGAAACTAGAAAAAAATCAATGTATACATACATATTTATATGTATATATAAGTGAAACCTAAATAAGAACAAACAGTAAATAAATGAAAATTAAAAGCAAAAAACAGGCAAGAAAACAACATCAAATTCTTCTCCCATTCAGTTTATCTTTGAGGATACAGTGTTATCCAGAATCTAAAAAAAACATAATGAATATCTCATTCCTGGTAAACAAATTAATGTATACCACTATATGAATGAATATGTATTATACGAATGAATACCACAATACTTTTTGTGCCATTAAGAAAATCACTTCAGGCATGTGACCAGTAAGGGGTTTAGTGCTAATATTATCTATACAGAACTATGCATATACTATCTATACCAAAACTATCCTAATACTATCTGTACCATACTATGCAAATACGATATAAAATTTGTCTCCATGTTAAATTTGGCTTCATGCTTAACTATATTAAAGAAGAATTGTCAAACTGCCAATGTATGTCTTTACAATATTTCTTAACTTGCTTTCATCATGACTAAGAATTTTATGAGCATTGTTAATTAGCCAAATTTCTCAAATTTTTCTATCAGGTTTTAAAGAATATTTTACTATATAAATTTTGTCAACTTTCTATTTTCTCTGTCCATGTGTGAAGATAGAAAACAGAGAAACAGGGGAAAAAACTGCATATAACATATGCAGACCATATATGACCTACTTGGACTTTGTTTTGTCCTAACGTTTCTTAAAAAAAAAAAAAAAACAGTCATTTTACTTTAGGACAAAAATTCACCATACAAGATCCTGTCTCTTACAAAATTATTCTCTTTCATTTGTAACCTTTCTTACCAAAAATACATCTACATACCTATAACTTTCTTCACATCTCTCTTCCCTATTTACTCTTCCTTTCTACCTTGTTGCATATATAAACTTTTCAAGTCAATAACTTGAATTAACCCTTAGATACTTCTGAATGAGACAAAAGTATTCTTTTTCTCAGTAAGAGTACATACTCTTTGGCACATTTTATGTACAGAATTGTACATTAACTACAATTCTTACTCTTAGTCTTCTTAAATTTTAGTGTAAACAGAAACCAGAAATCCTGAACTGTCTGTAAAATATTAACATTTTATAGATGAGACAATTCCATAATTTTTAGAAAACATATTTCCCCATATCATAGCCCTTTCAAAATTAGAAATAACTCAGACATCCAATGAACATCAAAAACAATTTTAAGATTTTACATTACACAATAAGATTGCCTACATTTATCCCATTTGCATGTACTCAATTCTTTCATTTTTAACAGTTTAATTACTTCTGAAAACTGAGACATTAAACAAAGATAGTCATTGTTTCAAATTATTTCCTTGTCAACCATTTTTTTTATAGCCTATGACTATAAGGTACTCACGTAACTAAGAACCTTATAGTTAAATACATTTGCATTTTTGCCAATCATTCAGAAGATTCAGCTGTTTTTATTAAACTAACAACATTAAAATAGTCTCATTTGTCCATGCACACAAAGATCATTTTGTTTTGGCTGAGTTTATAGGTTTGTAACCTTCTGTGCCAAACCATGACATGTCAAAATATCCAGCAGAGACAAATATAAAACAGAGACAAAAATATATTCTAACATTTCTGAAGACACTTCTGTTTTTAGCTTACCAATAATTTTAAAGCTAGATTGTTTGTTAAAGATTTGCTTAAGCCAGATGAACTTGAAAAATATTTTGAACTTATTTACTTAATTTATGAGTGCTGTTTTATTTGTAAGTCAATTTGGTAGATACAGCATATAGCATAACAAATATGCATAAACATATCTGAACATGCATATACACACATAATAATCCAATAGCTTTTACTTCAGAACACTAGCCATGAGGTAGTAATACAAACTCACCAGTTTACAAACATGTTCACATGGCTAAATTTTGTTTACCCCAATAAGTAATCTAACAAACACTGTAAACTAAAATTTGGGGTAAAACAGTTTCCATAGTAATTTGATGTTTAAAGGGCTAACCTCCCCAGACTCCAAAGAACACAGGGGTCAAACAGCACCACAAAACAGCATGTCATATTGACGAGCATGATCCTACTAAGAACAGCAGCCTAAAGGCCTGGATACACAGAACTCTCTCTTGCTTTCTCATTCAACAGCATGATCCATGGAGAGGCCAATCTTCCCCAGATTCCAAGGAATATTGGGGCCAAACTGTATTACAAAAGAGCATCAGTTTATCAAATTCTGATTTCCTGTGGTTATATCGACCCTCACAAATAATCACCAAAACGTAATCCAACAGCTGCAGCAATCCACCAGACCTGAGATTGTCAAAACTGAAACAGGCACAGTGCTTTCTTCTCTCAATCACTGGGCTTGTTCAAGGTCCAAACAGAAATTTCTTTGGAATTTCCCAGATTGAGAGGAGCAGATCCCACTGTCTAGTATCCACAAAAGACACCCATCTGGAAGCAAACGATAAACTTCAAAGACTGTTCTTTCTAGGCAACCAAGAACACAGTTGAGGGTGGCAGCAGCAGGGTCAGAAAAGAAAGAAGGAGACCCACCTCCAGCCAAAAAAGGGTCTGGAAGCTGCCTAGGAGGACTGCTGAGACTCTCCTAGGTCCATGACAGCTGAGCCATGAGCAATGTGTTCCCACTCAGGGAACCAAAATCTGTTACTGAAACTCCAGGGGTTCAGTCTAGTCTTGTTGATGGTTGCACAGAAAGTCAATCATTGAGAAGATGAGTATTACCAGAAAAGAAGGCTTTAACTGGGGACTGTCATGGAGGAGATGGGAGATCAGTCTCAAATCTATCTCCCTAACTAAAATTAGGGTTTCATATAACAGGGAAGAAATGTAGCCATGGGTGGGAAAACAGGAATTAGGGAGGGATAAGGAAGAGGAGTCAAAGGGAAGCAGATGGTCAGTTAGGTAGCTATGATGAATGAAGGGTCTGGGATCTCATAGTCCAGATTTGAGGATCTGGTAAGTTTCAGGTCCTTGATAGGATCTGGGGGACCTGATGGTTGATTTCCTGAGAAAGGAACTCAGATAAGATGAATGTAACTTTCTCAAATTTTAACTCTGGAAGGATGAATTTCTATGTTTACTGGAAAAAAAGCCAAAAACATCAGCTCTGTGGGAAAATTGGTCTGATTCCACTTCCCTGCAACATTCTATCCTTTCCTTCCCAAAAAAACTAAAAATTACCTTACAAGCAAAGAAAAGAAAATCTCTACTACGTCTTTCTTTCTGAGCTCTCCTCTCTAGAGTTAAAGCTAAATAGCTGATTCGAGGCTATTGCTAATAGATGAAAGGAAACTAAGATTTACAGTTACTAGTCACTTTGAATATATAGGAATGGGGTTGGCTGAGGGTGAGGTTAAGATGTAGATCTCCTTACTGACTCCCTAACGTCACCCACCTCCAACCACACACATATTCAAATACAACATCTCCCACTACCACCCATTGAATTTGTGTTTGTATGTGAAGGCTAAATAGATCCAGGGAACAAATTGGTAAAGCATTTCAACTGTTTGTTCAACTGAGACAAAGAAAAGGCAGTTAACAGCCAAATTGCAAGGGTAGGTGGGCTTCCAAAGGAATCAACACTTGGGAAAAAAAGAAATCTGGCAAATAAACCTGAGCCCATTAAACTTTATTTTTGATAATTCTGCACCTTTGTTTATTCCCATGAGGTGAGTATTGCTGACACAAATACCTGCCAGCCACAGGAGTGCTTGTATCAAAAAAGGTATTACTCTTCCAGTGTTGTACTTGTATTTGAAAAAAAATGAACACTCTGGATTCACAAGATTACTCCTCACATTTTTGGTGTTCCTGCCATAGCACAATCTTTGCCAGGAAGCCTAGCTGAAAGAGTTTTCAGCCAGTGGCACATAAGGGACAGAAATTCTTAGTTGATCTAGGCCACCAGGCCAGCTTCTCCTTCCCATATAGTAGTTCCCCTTTCAAGACCTTAGGTATCTTGATCTACAGGAAGTCAAGATCATCTTAATTCATTATTCAGGCTTTAATTATGGGGAGCCTTCCAGTAACAGGCACTGGAGGATCTGAATTCCTTTTCTCTCAGGAGATTCGTAGGCCTGTGTGAACATGCCTACTTACCACTTCCTACCCAGCTACCTTCTCTGAATATTAAGGTCTTAAGAGTCTTTCTCAAGCCACAAAAAAAATTCTTGTAAAACTGTGCTCAAGGTGCTGAGTGCATACTCCTTTTTCCTTTATATTTGATTATCAAAAGAGGGCCAATCAGACATCACTGTGCGAAACAACATCATCAACAAAATTCTGTCACCCTTTGAATGGTATCTTCCTTCACCAAAGTCCTAACTAAATAAGGGCTGCCAGATAAAATACAGAAGGCCTGGTTAAACTTGAAATGCATAAGAACAAGAAATATATTTTAGTATGAATATTTCTCATCCAATATTTGGAACATAATTATGCCAAAGAAAGTATTCACTGTTTTTCTAACATTCAAATTGGAATGAGTGTTCTGTATTTTTATTTGCTAAAATGGGCAACCCTAAGCTGATATCTCTACAGTTACATACACTTACTAATCCCACCCATTCATTCTGGTCCAAGTTACACCCCCAAAGAGGGCAGAAACAGAATCTGAATAAGCTCAAGTTTGGATGGCAAGTTTTATTCTGCCTTCTGAATTGCTATATGAAGACTTTGGTTGTGAAAGATATGAATAGAACCATGTGGAAGGAAAAAGGAGTATGACTTTGAGGGTGTCATATAAGCAAAACAGCACCTCCAAAATCCATGCTACTTCCACTAACTTCTGCCAGTGGCTTCCCACACCCAGTGAGTTCCTATTAAAATCTTTCCTTCTATGGGATATCCTCCACTGAAGTAGTCAATTTTATACAATGCTTTACTACCAATGTCCACCTAGAGAAACAAATCAGGCTAAATGAATCTGGTCTCATACTTTGTAAAACTCAATTATAAATTGTTTTAAATGCTGTTTTGAAGGATGTGAACCCTCATAAAGTTATATCTGAGATAAATATTTCATGAGTGTGATATTTAATTTTGTAATTTAAATGATGCAATGTTATGTTATTCCCTATTTTGTATGCAGGCACACATGTGCACATAAATAATAGCTGTTACTAATCTGTGCAGCTTTTATAGCCCTACAGCCATGGCTTCAGGTCTCACTTGAATAGTGAGTCTCACCCAGCTTTGGTTAGTGGATATCTTTAAAAGTGGCAAAATCAGGACTTGAATCTATTCAGAGCATGTACATATAGCATATGAACACCATTGACTTGCTGCCTGCCATTGCCCAGGAATATTCTGGACCATGTCCCAGACACTGGCCTATATCCCAGACACTGGTTTTCACCTTGATAGAGTCTCTGGTGCTAAGTGTACAACATAATGTAATCTCTAGTCAATTGCACAAGATCCTCACATTCATGTGTTCTTAGACACCTCTCAAATATTGGGTAATATACTCAAGCTTGTATTCCCAGACTTTGTTATAACCCAAATCCTTCTAATCAGATATATAGAACTTGTTAGTAATCACTTCTGTATTACTCATTATTAGTACAGTATTCAGCTGTGATGTAGTCTTAATAAGTAGAAGTTCATACACTGAGCAGAACATTGCTCACCTTTGGCAGGGTGTGGTGGCTCAGGCCTGTAATCCCAGCACTTTGGGAGACCGAGGCAGGTGGATCATGAGGTCAAGAGATTGAGACTATCCTGGCCAACATGGTGAAACCTTGTCTCTGCTAAAAATACCAAAAATAAATAAATAAATAAATAAATAGCTGGGCATGGTAGCACATGCCTGTAGTCCCAGCTATGTCAGAAGCTGAGGCAGGAGAATCACTTGAACCTAGGAGTTGGAAGTTGCAGTGAGCCAAGATTGTGCCACTGCACTCTAGCCTAGAGACAAAGTGAGACTCCATCTAAAAAAAAGAAAAGAAAAAAAAATTTGCTCACCTTTTATAAAGATACCAACTCTTTTATAACATGAGAAGTGTCTTTAAAATTTTTCTGTGATTAAATATGTAAATAGCACTTATCACCTGTGCTAAACTTATCGGTTACTACATATGCTATAGGATATCCTGCTGAAAATGCGGGCAAATATAGGTCTGTTAAAAGTCTCAGTATTAGTTGGGTGAGAAACAGAGAATCAATGTCTGGTAACCTGAAGCAATGATGTGCTCATTCCTGCTGGCTGAGGTCTGTTATGCAGCAAATGCTTCTCTCCCTAAACACCATACTCTTCCTGAAATCTCTAACATGCTCACCTGTGATTTCCAGGTAGAAGGAGTCAGGCATGCAAGCATCATGATTTTCATCAGCTAAGTACTGACATATCCCTAAAGTCTTCAAACAATTTCTTGTTCCTGTAAACTTTCCTCACCTATAACTCATATGACAACTCTCTTCCTTTCATCCTCTGTAAGCTCTGCTCAAAGAATCTACTCAAAGAAATTTTCATGAAATCAATTCACCAGGCAGAGATGCTTGAGTAGCAGAGTACAATGTGGGTTGGATTGGGGACGGCCTGTTTTGCCACCATTGTTTCATTAGCATACAGTGGAGTTCTTGGTTCATATGTGCTCTAGGGATACTTAAGAGAAAAAGAAGAAATATGCACTCAGACCCTATTACACACTCAAATAAAACAAATTTCCTTATTCATTTTAATAGTTTCTAAAAATCATTATACTCTTTCACTAGTAAGATAATCTTCAGAAATCAGAGAACTAAAAAGGCATTATTAAGATTTATTTAGAGTTTATAGTGTGGGTGTTTTCTAAATCTCTCATTCTCTCTCCTTTTCTTTCTATATTACATCATTCATTTACTATTTGTTGAGTATTTATGATATTTAAGAAAAACTATACTAGGTGTTTTGGATGCCATAAATTAATTAGTCAAATTTCCTGAACATTCCAATAAAGGTTTTCTGTTTTGTTTGACAAATATACTTAACTACCCCCTAAAATCCCATAATGTTTATACAGTCTTAATCTTTTCAGATGCTAAAAGCAAAATATTCCTAAGTGGAGACAGTCACTAGAGTAAAACATTTTTCTCAATTAGAATAAATTTAAAAGAGTTTAGGGAAGAAACTATAAAGATATATATTTTTTCTGAAAGAAAGAGAAAAAGAGAAAGAAAGAAAGAGCAAAAGAAAGAAATAAAAGAATGAAAGAGAGAAAGAAAGAGGAAGAGAAAGAAGGAGAGAGAATGGGATTCTTGTTTTATTGCCCAGGCTAGAATGCAGTCTAAAAATGGGTATTAAAAACCTCTTTTATGCCAATAATTGTACTTAACAATGGAGACAGGAAGGAATAGGGGATGAAAATAACAAATAAGCAG
>CAUYQU010071812.1:22500-28095 GCA_963574635.1 Cheracebus regulus | reverse complement strand
TATATATACATGAACTACTTTCAAACCTCTTTGTTGATGTCTAAAATTCAGAGTCCCATAGCATACATTCGTGTTGCAGGATTGTTCTCTCTTTTTTGGGTCGTTTGTTCTTTTCTTTCTCTCTGTCTCCCCCTATTTTTCTTTATACGTCATGTGACTTCACAACCATTTAAAAATGAGCTTTCCTAACAATGTGGGAACTAGTCATCTAGGAATAAACTGTCTTAGCTACAAGAGATTAGATGAAACCCAAGACCAGAGACTAATTTTCTTCTAAAATGCTTTCTCTGAAAAATTTTAAAAAAGAAAAGAGAGAAATGTGAAAGGAAAATAAAAAGTTGGGACCCTAATTTCACTATACAAAAGAAAAAAAAAACTAATCTGAAAGCTGAGTCTTGCAGAGACTGCCTTTCCTTTTTTTCTAAGCACATAGCTATGGGTAAAAAGTTCAATTTCTCCAAAGGTAGCACTCTATGTTCACTTTATGTAAAATACTGATTTAGTGAGCATGAGACCAATACATAATTGACTATTCCCCTACCTGTTCCTTTTCTCTTGTAACACGTGGATTCAGTAATGTGACCATACTCTTCCTCTTTTCCCTCCAGCTTGCTTTCCTCCTTTAAATATTGACGCTTTCAAAATCGTCTTTGGAGAAAAGCACAGACCTGTCTCCTGGGTACATGCCCCTAACCTTGGCAAAATAAACTTCTAAATTGATTGAGATCTGTCTGAGATACTTTTTGGTTTACTGTACCAAAGTAGAATATGGAATGTGGAGATGAGAGTTTCAGATATTCCTACTACCTGATTCTTCCTAAAGCATGCATATTTCAAAGAAAACCTCAATATGTGCTTCAGATACTATGCTGTTGTTTCTCTCAAGTTTTAGCCATAGGTGCAGAACCAGTACAACAAATAAATCATAAAGAGACAGACAAACCTAAGTGTATTTATTACAAAGAAATTGAATATGTGATTATGAGGGCTGACTAAGCAAATCTAAAATTCATAGAACAAGTGACAGGAAGGGAGGATCACATGCAGAAAAGAATTCCATGGGCAAGGGCTGACATAGTTGTCAACAGGGTATGAGGAAGGGAATATGCAGTGATGGCTGAACAGTTGTAGACTCAGCTGCTCTTTGGAGTCTGACTCAGGAAATGCCTAAATCTTCTTTTAAGGCCTTCCACTGATTAAGTCAGGCATGCCAGGCAAATTTGCCTTACTTATAGTCAACTTTAATTAGAGATTTTAATTATATCTGCGAAATCCCTTCACAGCAACATCCACATTAGTGCTTGATTGAATAACTGGAGAAGGGTGTTCTGGGCTACAAGACAGCCACTGCCCTCTATTGTATCATCATAGTTTATCCTAGCCAAGTTGATACATTAGGAAACTATCATACTTTTGAAACATAATTAATAAAAATGAAACTACTGTGACATCAACAATATGCATTACCAAAAATGAAACCACACAAATCACATACATAAATAAAGTCTTATTATTTTATGCCAAGGGGTCATTTACAGACTTAGATACTGGTGTAACTAAATCAATTATGTTCTTTTTTTGGGGGGGGGTGGGAACAAGAGCTCACTCTGCTGCCCAGGCAGTAGTGCAGTGGTGCAATCATAGCTCATTGTAGCCTCAACCTCCTGAGCTTAAGTGATCTTCTCACATCAGCCTCCTGAATAGCTGAGACTATAGGCATGTGCTGCCATGCCCAGCTAATTGTATTTTCTGTAGAAATGGGGTTTCATTATGTTGCCCAGCTGGTCTTCAACTCCTGGGCTCAAGTGATCTGCCGGCCTCAGCCTTCCAAAGTGCTGGAATTACAGGCATGAGCCACTGCACCCAGCCAAATATGTTCTTTAGAGCAGCGGTTTCTAAAATGGAGTGTGGGATAATTCAGGAAATTTACAATATGATGTGTTGGGGGGAGCACAAATAAAATAACTTTCATCGATATTCATGTGTATCTCATTTCTTATTCAAATTTTGTCTTTCATGTTGTACAATATTATTTCCTTATAATGTACATATTGATATGCACACATATCTACACAAAGTATTTATTATAAGGAATTTGAGTATGTGATACATGAATGCAGAGACTATTTTCCCATGCTACAAATGTAGATAAATTATTTGAAGCTACCTTCAAGCACATTTTCCTGCACAGTGGTGGATGATTAGAATGTTTGCAAACCTCTTTTTTAAAAAACTCATTCACGATAGTAGTTATTTTAGGACATAGAAACTAGGAAGTGGAAGTGAAGGCTGGTGAATCAGCCAGCAGTCTCTCCTCAGCATGGATTGCCATAATCTCCTATAGCAGAAGAAATTAAGCCCATTTATGCCTAACAAACTCCCCTTCCCTCAACACACCATCAATAATGATAGAAAACAAATAAGCTCGATGTTGATAGTTGTATCCCACACAATTTGCCTGTGAACATCCCTGCTAAATGTGTCTGCTTCCTTGTAAATATAAAAGAGTCATCTCAGAACAAGTGGCCTTAGTTGTCATAGAAACAAGTTCTTCTGGCTGATGGCAGCCTACTATAGCAACTAGGAAGTGAAAATTCATTCACAGAAGCAGAGCCATGAGTATTAACTCAGCTACCTATACCCTAGCCCGATTCAAGAGAGACACAAAGAGAGATTATTAGAAGGCAACCAAGGAAATAGCTAGAGGGCAAAGTTTTTTAAACAGTGGACTAGAGATACAGTATATGGCGGTAAAAAAAATTCTATCCATCTAACATTTACATTATTTGCTTTCCCATCCCATGAAAACCGTGGAACTGGCTATAACACAAGCTGGTGCTAAAAGTGATCTCATAGGCCACACACTCCAAATCCATATCCACTCCCCAGGTGCCATTTTATGAAACCAATAATTAAATAACAAGGAATAAATTCATATGTGACACATTTGTCTATACCTTCTGTAAGCACTGTGAACTATGATAAAGTATTTGTCAGGTTCTGAATTTCATACCAGGAGGACAAAACCATAAACTCATAAAATTGGTGTCACTTGGGACTCCTGATTTCCTGCTGGCATTCAGTGATTCCCATTAATTCTTGCCTCAGCTAAAAATCTTTCCAAGATAAAACAATGAATCCAGTCATCAGAGAAAGATTTTCAGCTGGTTCACAAGATTAACATCTTTCTGTGACACTTCTCCCTTCTGTCCTTCTTCAGAGGTGGAACCTCAAACCATATCCGTATTTCTTACATGCCTCACAGTGCTGTATATGAATAGTTGCATGAATAATTGAATGAAATGTCAATTAAGCTGTTAGAAGATGAAATTAAAGAAGAAAACAGAAGCTCAGAAATATATTAAAGTCTATTTTCCTCTTATACAGCATCCCATGTTGAGATGGTGTAGTCACACCAGTCCCAACATCTGTCATGAGGCAAAGTATGAGTGTGCAGGTGGGAAGCTCAGTAACTCATGGTCAAATTGGAATAACATTAGGAGAAGATAACTTAGTGAAGGTGAGTCTCCCAGGTTTAAGGAAAGGCAAACCAGATACTAAAGCACTGTAAGGATGAAAGAATGCAGATCAATATTTAAACAAATGCACATGAAGATGGCAGGAGAGGAAAATGCTTCCTTGCAATAGAAACAAATTTGGACAATGTGCTCTGTATTCTAATATCCACAAGAAGATAAATTTGAGCCTGTCACATTTGAGTATTTGCATTCCTCGGGCAATGCTAAAACCTGCACACTGCTAATTGGTAATGAGGTTATGAGTTAAGTATCTTAAATATATATCATGCTAAGATTAAAAATAAAATATCAGGAAACAAGAATTCGACAGACAGATTATCACCATACACAGGTAAAAATAGCTCCTGTCACACTACAATCAATTAGATTAGGAGACAGAGCTCCCATATGACACATTTCTTGCTGGGATTAATAAGCAAAGCAGGAGGACTTTTCTAAGAATGATTCTAGGGAATTTAAAAAAAGAAGTCATCACATTCCCCACTGGATAAACAAGAGAAGGGCCAGTATGGGCCAGATTTATACCTGTAGCCAAACTAACTGAAGATATTCAACAGTCTCTTAGTAAAGAAAACAATATCAAGACCGCATTCTAACCTCTATGATTTTCCAGAAAGGCAACATTGTAGGGTGATTTTAAGGTTGAGCTTTTCAAATAAGAGCCACTCCAAAGGACAGTTGTGGGCTGATTTGCAGCTCTACCTCTACTATATGAAATTGAAGAGGCCCTTGAGACTTTCAGAATTGTAGTTTCCTTATATATCATATGACAGGTTTAATAGCTTTACTGAGATATAATTCACGTAACACAAAATTCACCCATTTAAAGTGTAAATTTCACTGATTTTTAGTATATTCACAGATAGTGTTCAGCCATCATAAAATTCAATTTTAGAACATTTATACCAACTCAAAAGGAAACCCCATATCATTTAGCTATCTCCCACATATCCCTGGTCCCCTCATCCAGCCCTAAACAACCACTTATCAACTTGTTGTCTCTACAGATTTCCATATTCTGGACTTTCATATGAATGACATCATTCATAGGAAATTGAGATTGCCTTTTTTATTAAAAAAATAAAAGGCTTCTTTCACTTTTGCAGTAACCCAAATAGAATTGAGATTGCCTTTTTTATTTTTTTAATAAAAAGCTTTTTCGCTTTAGCAGTATAGTTTCAAGATTCATTAATATTGTAGCATATACTAGTAATTCATTGTTTTTATCACCAAATAATATTGTATGAATATACCACATTTTGATTATCCATTTATTGATGGACACTGAGTTGTTCTGTTCTTTTTGGGGAAAGTTTGTGAACAATTGATATTCATTTTTGAATGTTTGGTAGAATTCAGCAGTGGAAGTATCTGGGCTTGAACATTTCATTGTGGGTAGTTTTGTTTCATTTTGATTACTGATTTATTCTCATTACTTGTTTTAGGTATATTTAAATGGTCTATTTCTTCTTATGTCTTTTTTGGTAGTTTATATATTTCTAGGAGTTTGTTCATTTCAGCTAGGCTATCTACTTTGTTGGCATACAATTGCTCATAACATTTTATTTTAATCCTTTTTATTTTGTAAAGTCATATGCCCACTTTCATTTCTGATTCTAGTAAATTGAGTATTTACTGTCTTTTCTCAGTCAAAGTAGCTAAAGGTTTATCAATTTTGTGAATCTTTTCAAATAATTGAGTTTTGGTTTGATTGTTCTCCTATTTTTCTTTTCTCTATTTTATTAATTCCTATTCGAATCTTTATTGTTTCCTTCCTTCTGCTTCCTCTAGGTTTAGTTTGCTCTTGTTTTGCCAGTGTCTTAAGGTAGATAAGTTATTAATTCGAAGTCTTTTTTCTCTTTTTTTTTTAAATAAAAGCATTTACAGCTGTAAATTTCCATCTAAGCCTTGCTTTAGCTGCATACTACAAATTCCACAGGATACAAACGATTATTTTCTCTTCATCATTTTCACTAAGAAATGGGTCAGTGGAGCTCTTTATGCTGTGATACCAGAAGTCATTCTCCTTGAAATGCTAAAAATATTAACACCTACT
>CAUYQU010071812.1:0-17500 GCA_963574635.1 Cheracebus regulus | reverse complement strand
ACCAAAGAACATCCATAAAATGTCTTATAATTATAACAATCTACTTTAAACTGATAGTAACTCAACTTCATTTGGATGAAACAACTCTCCATTTTTACTTCTCCTCTCTTCACTCTATATTTTATTGATATCAAAATTTACATATATTTATGTTATGTAACCATATACATAATTAAGTTGTAGCTGTTTGCAATACTTTTGTCTTTTAGCTTTTATAGTAGAATTCCTCCACTGTTGGAGTAATACAATAGTCTAGTTTTGTCTAGTTACTTTCACCAACGAATTTTATGGTATCTTGTGCTCTCATGTTGCTGTTTAGTGTCCTTTGTTTCAACTTGAAAAACTACTTTTAACATTATTTTTAAGGTGGGTCTGGGAGTGATAAGTTTTTCTTTGTCTAGAAAAGTATCTTTTTTTTTTTTTTTTTTTAGACAGAGTTTCGCTCTTGTTGCAAAGGTTGGAATGCAGCAGTGTGATCTCGGCTCACCACACCCTCCACCTCCCGGGTTCAAGCAATTCTCCTGCCTCAGCCTTCCAAGTAGCTGGGATTACAGTCACCCACCAACACACCCAGCTAATTTTTAGTATTTTTAGTAGACACAGTGTTTCATGATG
The DNA here is from genome assembly GCA_963574635.1 of Cheracebus regulus. Lineage (NCBI taxonomy): Eukaryota > Metazoa > Chordata > Mammalia > Primates > Pitheciidae > Cheracebus > Cheracebus regulus. The sequence continues at coordinate 16,885 of CAUYQU010071812.1, read as the reverse complement.
TTAGTCAGGCTGGTCTCAAACGCCTGACCTCAGGTGATCCACCTGCCTTGGCCTCCTAAAGTGCTGGGATTACAGGTGTGAGCCACTGCACCCAGCCTACCCTTCATATTGGAAGTACAGATTTGCTGAATATAGTATTCTTGTTGACATTTATTTTTCCTTTTAACATTTTGTATATATCTACCTACTGTCTGCTACCCTGCAAGGGTTCTGCTGAAAAAACTACTGATAGTCTTATGGAGGTTTCCTTGTACGTAACAGGCTGCTTTCTCCTGCTGCCTTCAAAATCAACCCTTTGACTTTCATTTTTGACAGTTTGATGGTGTGTCTTGATGTGACTCTCTTTGAATTCATCTTATTTGGTGCCCTTTGAGCTTGCTGGATGTGAATTTCCATTTCCTTCCCAGGTTTGTGACGTTTTCAGTCATTTTTTACTTGAATAAGCTTTTCATGTCTCCTCTCTTCCTTGACCTCTAGAAATGAATATATTGGTCCATTAGAAGGTGCCCCATAAGCCTCTTAAGCAGTCTTCACTCTTTTCTCACTCCTCTTCATTCTTTTATTCTCCTCTGACAAAATGAATTCCAATGGCCTGTTAGAGTTTGCTGATCCTTTCTTCCACTTGATCTACTCTGCTGATGAACCTTTCTACTGGATTTTTATAATTCAGTTATTGTATTTGTCAGTATTCTAATTTCTGTTTGGTATTTTTTTATCTGTTTTTTTGAAATTCTCACTTTGTTCATGCATTGCTCACTCCTGAACTCAATGAACATTTTTATGATTGCTATTTTGAATTTTCTGTGAAGTAAATCACCTATCTTTATGTCGTTAGAGTGTCTCTGGAGATTCATCTTTCTTTCTTTTGGTGGATAGTTTCCTGTTTCTTCATTTTTCTTGGCTTTATGTTGGTTTCTGCAAATCCGATAAGAAAATCCCATCTCTCAGCCTTAACAGAAGCCTCATGTAGGAGATGGACCTTGACAGTCAGCCTGGCTAGAGATTCTAAGTGCCCTTCAAATCTTTGTGCTTGTCCAAACTGCTGTATTTGTTCTTAGTGGCCCTCAGGAGATTAGGGTGTTCCAAATTTTGTCAGTTCCTCAAGACAGGCAAAGTAGAAGCCAGTCTTTCAAGATGCAGTAGGAAAATTTGTAGTGTTAGATGTGTGTTCCTTCTCTTCTATCCTCAGGAAAAAGGATCTGCAGTTTACCTTCCTTTTGTTCTGAAGTAAGTTGGAGAGAGTATCTGTGGCAAATACCTATATACTCATTCAGTCCACACAGTATCTCAACCTGTTGCTTTATTCTTTGCAGTAAGCTGGAGAGAGTATCTGTGACAAATACCTATATACTCATTCAGACCATACAGTATCTCAACCTGTTGCTTTGTTATTTGCTGTCCCTCAGGGCTTAGTGAATGCCAACACCCATCTGCTCTCAGAGACAGGTAAATTAGCTGTAGGGTTGGCTTTATCTCTGGAGTGGTCCAGCAGAGGGGATATGGAAGGTGCCCACATACCCATTTAGGCTCTAAGTGGACTAATTGCCTGCTTTTTCAGCTCCCAGATGCAGGCTCATTAAAGGTCAGGCTCACAGGAAGCAGCTAGGAAAGTCAGGATGTTAGGTTTGTAGTCAAACCCCTTCCAGGGAGAAACCTGGAGCTGTGTGTTTTTACTTGCCTGGTCTGTGCTGAGCCAGGGGAAATAGCTACTGGAAGTGCTCATGCTCACATTTGAAATCATCTCTCTGTTCCCTGTTGTTTGTGAAGACTTATGAATGCAGAGCCCTCATCAACTCCCAGAGCTAGGTGATTTAGGACCCTGTCTCTCAGGTGAGAGCTGTAAAATTTGGGGTGCTCAAAGTATGGACAAACTTCTTTCAGGAAGAAGTTGAAGATCTGGTTTTATCACTGGAGTGAGCTTGGATGGGCAGAAGGCATGGAAAGTGCCTATGTATCTATTCAGGATCCAAGAGGTCTATCGTTTACCTGCCCCATTAGGTCTCAGATGCAGGCTAGTCAGAAGCCTGATCTTCAGGCACCAGCTGGGAAAATGTTTAGACATACTCCCTTCCAGGGATAAACAGAGCTAGGCATTTTTGCCTGCTTGCTCTGCACTGAGCCTGGGCCACTTTCATTTGATTCCTTTTCTATGTGTTTCCTTTGTTATTTGCCTGTCATTTGTCTTTCCCTGCCACAGTACCAGTAATCTGTTTTTTTATGTCTTCTCAGAAGAGAGAGAAGATACTAAATGTGTTTTTGTACAGCAGGTGACTAAACAGCATGATATATAAAAACATACACAAGAATATTAAGCAAAATACTAATGCAGCTGTTTAAAACAATTAGGTTGAATTTCATATATGTATATATGCATATAAGATATATCTGAATAGTTAAACATTATAGAATTAGCAACGGATTATGGATATTTTTATTATGACTATGGATGTTATGGATGTTTTCATTACTACTTTATTACTTTACATTTTCCGTAATAATCATGCACTGTATTGATAGTATAAAATCAAGTAATTAAATACTAAGAGAATAATTTTTTAAACCAAGTAGGCTGAACTCTATTAAATAATATGGAATGATGACATGTTACATAAAATAATTTAATTGCAGAAATGTATATATGGAATGACTCTTTTGTACAAAAAAATCACAACTCAATTTAAATATACATTGCTTCCCATCTTTAACTAAGGGTAATGGAACATCCCATGCGCTCAATGAAGTCTGCATACAGACATGGTAGGTATAGAGTGAGATACAAAATCTAAATTCTTGTCTACTAGGAATACAGGCTGCAGTTCTTTCTTTTACACACAGTTGTATTTTCTACTGTTTTTGAAGGAAAATTGTGTGAGAGAGGTTTAATATTTAAAATGCTTCTCTTTGAACAGTATGGAGCATGATTTATAGCCTCTGACCTGATTCCAAATCCGTGAAGCAATGATGACTGGTGGAGAGAGTACACTCACCAGTTGTGAAGGCAGACAAACCTAGATTCTGATTTTGATTCCACAGCTTCCCAGTCATGTGGCTCATTTCCTCATACCCTTGCAAACACTCTGTTGTATCCTTTATCTTTTACTCTGCAACTCTGAATAAGTGAAAAAGTGAAATATAATTGTTTATATTTGCCCTTTATTATCACTGAAGAGGAATACAATTGTATATATCTATCAGCCATTTTATTACTATGAGTGTGTTGAGGATATGAGTGGGCCCAATGAATGAACACCATCTCATCCTCACTATGGTCATGAACAAATTTAGATTTAGCACAATGTGAAATATTAGAGGCTACAATATTTCGTCTAATGTGCCAATAAACCATGTGCATTTATGGATCCTCTGAGGTAAGCTTTGATTTCTGTGTTTCCATCTCCCATCTTTTCTATGTCTCCATGTTACCTCTTGCTATAAACTAAAGCTGGTACCAAACTCTTTTATTGGTGATAGGTCTATAGTATATTTTAATATATTGTGGTGTTGGTTTTCTCACTTTAAATACATTATTGCTGGTCTATTTTCCCATGTTTACATTTCAATATGAGCTACATTGTTGCATGTGTTTGTTTCTCTTATAACCTATGAGGAAGGCTCTACTATTACTACCCTTATCTGACATTTGACGAAACTTATGACACAGAAGGCTTAGAACATTCTTAGACTCATACAATAAGTAAGTGGCAAGACTTGGGCTCAAAACCGCACATCTTTCTGAATTTCTATCTGAATAGGAAGCTCAAATAAGAAAATACTCCAAATTATTTCTCCATGACAAACTATGAGAGATTTAGACTTATTTCTTGAGATATGACTCTCACCACTCCCCACTAGGAAAAGGATGGAAGGCTTTGTTAAGAGTTATAACAAGAATGATTCTACTTCATCCTGGCCCTTTTTTCATGAATCTCTTGAGATTTGTGGTTGTTTTATCTTGCTTTACAGTAACACAATTGGACCATAGAGAGTGACTTACTCGGCTTATTATTCCCTGGATAAGCATCTCTGTTCTCTGACTTTATTATCATGGATGTGTAAAGTGGTGACGTGTTTGGGAGGTCCTCTTCACCCTTTTAAAAAATTTATTGTTTAATCTTAGCTCTGTATCATCCTAAAAGTCTAATTCCTAGCATCCTTTTGGAAGGTGTATCAATTTAGCATTGCATTTCATATCGGTTACATATTGCCATAAAAATGGTGCATTAAAAAGACCTCAGCAGCCATTTAGAACATAAGTCTGTAGCTGAGTATTTTAGTCTGGATTCAATTGGGCGATTTTTCTGATTGTGGCTGGATTCAGCTGGATGTATGTATGTCATTTGGTTGTTGGCTGACGTGGGCAGGATTCCTTCAAGAGGCCTGAGGTAACTTGATGATGGTCCATTTGACTTTTGTACTTCATTAGGTTAGTCTGGGCCCATCAGAAGGGTTCTCTGACTTGATAATTTCTCCAATAGGGAAATGAGAACTCAAGATAGATGTATAGATTCCCCTACATTTTGGGGAAATTCCTGGTGGGATGTGGGGAGCAGTTTTGTCTCACCTCTTGAAGAACACTGGGGATATCTTTAGGGTTAGACAACCTGGGGTCAGCTAGAAATAAAGAAGGAAGGGAGCGCTCAGAGTGACCAGCACACAAATCTTAGTTGTGACACCAGACTCTTGCTAGCAAAGAGCCCAGCCAGCAGCTGTACCTACCTACAAAGCTGAGCCAGTGGCCCTGTCTGACCAAGGAAAACAACTGGCAGTTTTTCCCAGCTTGGGTTCCTACCCAGATGTCTGGCCTGGCCCAAAACCCATTAAATAGACTTACACAGGCAGAGAGGCAAGCAAAAGACCCTACTTAACTACAGAGCATAGCCTCCAGCCTATCTGACCAAGAAGGATGAACAAGAGCACTGCCCAGACTCAGAGCTGAGTGTATGGCCCATATGGGCAGAGAGCCAAGCTGGCAATACCACCTATTTGGGGAGCATAGCCTATAGCCATATTTAACCATGGACCCAGAAAAATGAGCCTGCTTAGCTGCGGAGCCTCTCCTATGGCCCTACCCTTTCCAGAAGCCAATCCAGCAGTCCTACCCAACTGAGGAACATAGCCTGGCTCCATTCAACCATAGAGGCTGCCCAGCCAGCCACAGAGCCCAGCCTATAGCACCACCCAGTCATGAAACCTAGTCTATAGCCTTGCCCAGTGATGAAGCCCATTCTACACCCCTGCCTGATTGTTGAGCACAGCCTGTGGCCATGCCCAAGCGAGGATTCCATTCAATGACTTCACCTAATTGCATACAAAGCCCTGTACAACCAGGGAGCCCAGTCAGTGATCCCAATCAACCACAGAGTCCAGTCTGCACCCCGCCTGATTGCAGATACCAGCATTTAGCCTAACTCAACTGAAGGGTACAACTAGTGGTCTTAACTGACCATGCAGCCTTTTCAGCATCCCTGCCCAACCGTGGAGCCCAACCAGCAGTCCCACGTGATTGCAGAGTGCAGCCTGCAGCCCTGGCCCTGCCCAGCTGTGAAGTATAGCCTATGACCTTGTCCTGACCAATCTGATGCCTGGTAGCAACCTAAACCAACTGTGGAGCATAGCCAGAACTTTTCTAGCATAGGGAAACCAGCCAGTGAACTTGCCCAACTGTGGGACACAGCCTACAGCCCTGCCCAAATGTAGAGCTCAGCCTGTGTCTTTGCCTAACTGCAGAGCACAGATTGAGGCCCTTTCTGAATTATGTGTCTATCCAGGGGCACCATCTGATAGGGAGCACAGTCTCAGGCCTCTCCCAGATACTGGTATTGTGAATCCCAGCCTGCAGCTCTATCTAATCACAAAATTCAGTCAGTGACAACACCTGGCCAAGGAGCACTGCCTGTGACCATGTCTGAGCAGATGCTATCAAAGAGCCCAGCTATTGGCACTGCTTGACTGTACAGCCCAGCCAGCCACCCACATGACTTCAGAGCCCATCTAGCAAGTTTACTTGACTACAGAGCCTAGCAAGTGGCCCCCACCTGACCTCAGACGTTGGTCAGCAGCCACACCAAACTAGAGATCCCAAGAGCAAGCCCTGTCTACCCACAAACTCTATCAGCTGGCTCATCCAAAAACTTAGACTAGACTGACTAGTGAAGGTCTTTCCTTGCCAATGAAAACCTTTAAAGACTGGAAGAAGTGACTGTTTACAAAAGTGCACAGACGCAAATGTAAGGATAAAAGGATCATAAAGAATCAGGTAGACATGACACCAACAAGAGAAACAAATAAATCTTTAATAACTGACACTAAAGAAATGTAGTTCTATGACCTGATTTAGAATAATCATCTTAGAGAAATTCAGTGAACTGCAAAAAGATATAGATAAACAACTAAACAATTAAGATATAAATACACAGATGAAATGAAAAGCTCAAAAAAGAGTCAGAAATCATAGCAAAACCAAATAATTCAAATGCTGCCATTTCATTTTATTGATTTTTTTCCCTCTGGCTGTACATTTATACATTATTTTCCGCTCATTTGGGTAAATACCAAGGAGCACTACTGTTGGATCACATGGTATGAGTACATTTAGCTTTGTAAGAAACTGTCAACTGTCTTCCAAAATGGCTTTACCAATTTACATTTACCAGCAAGAAATGGGAGTTCCTATTGCTTTACATTCTCATCAGCTTTTGGTATTTTCAGTGTTTTGAATTTTGGCCATAAAAATAAGAGTGTAGTGATAACTCACTGTTGTTTTACTTTGCAATTCCCTAATGACATGGTGAAGTTGAGCATTTTTCATATGCTTATTTTCCATCTGTGTATCTTCTTTGGTGAGGTATCTGTGTAGGTCTTTTGCCGATTTTTTAATCAGCTTGCTCATTTTCTTATTGTTGAGTTTTAAGAGTTGGTTATTTTGGAGAACGGTCTTTTCTCACATGTCTTTTGCAAACATATTTTTCCAGTTTGTTCTGAGATTTGTCTTATTCTCTTGACAGTGTCATTCACAAAGCAGACTTTTTAAATTTTAATGAAGTCCAGTTTATCAATTAGTTCTTTGATAGATTGTGCCTTTAGTATCTATATAGTAATTGCCACACCCCATTCACTTTTATTTTCTCCTGTTATCTTCCAGGAGTTTTAAAGTTTTGTGATTTACAGTTAGGTCTTCATGTATTTTGAGTTAACTTTTGTGAAAGGTCTAAGGTTTGAATTCAAATTCTATTTTTTTTTTTTGCATTTGGTTGTCTAGTTATTGTAGCATCGTTTGTTCTCTCAATTGTATTGCCTTTGCTTCTCTGTCAAAGTTCAGTTGACTACATTTATGTGGGTCTATTTCTGGGCTCTCTACTCTGTTCTGTTGATCTATTGATCTATTCTTTCACCAATACCACACTGCTTTGATTACTGTAGCTTTATAGTGAGTCTTGGAGTCAGGTAGAGTAAGTCTTCTCATTTTGTTGTCTCCTTCAATACTGTATTGGCTATTCAGAGACCTTTTGCCTCTCCATATAAACCTTAGAGTCAGTTTGTCAATATCCACACAATTATTTACTGGGATTTTGATTTAGGATCTCGTGTGTTTTTTAATCTCAAACATGGTAATTTTCATCTCTAGCACTACAAGATATTTTTAAAATAGCCTTCTGTACTGCTGTATAACTGTTTGGACATATGAAATGTAGTTATAATAACTCAGTTCTAAGTCAGTTTCGATTGATTGAATATTCTCCCTATTATGGATTATGTTTTTCCCCTACAATAAATGCCTATTAATTATTAAATGGATGTCAGTTGTCATGAATTCTGCTTCTTTGGGTGCTGGATATTTTTGTATTTTCATGCATATTCTTGATTTTGTTCTGAGATGCATTTAAGTTACTTAAAAATAGTTTGATTCTTTTAGGTATTGCTTTTTTGATTGTGTTAGGCAGGTTTGGACTTATGTTCCATTTAGAGTTAATTATTCTGTTATTGAGGCAAGACCATCCTGTGTATTCAACCAAATATCCAGTGAATTATGAGTTATTCCAGTCTGGCTAGTGGGAATAAGCATGATTGCTATTCTTAATATTTGAGGGAACTCTCTAACGACCTAGGAGTTTCTTTCTTTGAAGGTGTTCCTTTAGCGTTCTGTCCTACAAGCTGTAGCCACCTTGATTTTCTCAGATTCTTAGTTCCAATTTTTCTGTTCATGTAGTCCACTAGGCTTCACCTCAGTGTTTCTTCCTGCACCATGACCAGAATATTCTGTATAACTACCAAGTTGGAACAATATAGGACTCACCTTGTTGGTTTATAGGCTCTAAGTTACCACTGCCCTTTGTTGCTTTTTTTAAGTGTATTGAATACTATTAATTCATATTTTTCTGATTATTATGATTGTTTCACAGGAAATTGATGTAGGATGAATTATGAACAATCCTTCCCAAATCTCCACATCCTAATGCTAGAATCTGTGAATGTGTTACTTTATAAAGGTTCCTTATAAAAGGAACTTTACAGTTGTGATTAACTTAAGGATCTTGAGCGAGGAAATTATCCTGCAATATCTTTATTGACCCAGTGTAATTTCAAGTATTCTTGGAATAGAGACGGGAGAGAGATTTGAAGACGCCACCTTGCTGGCTTTGATGATGGAAGAAGGAGCCATGAGCCAATGGATGCAGAGTATTCAGCTGTAGATGCTGGACAAGACATGGAAATGTGTTCTCTCTTAGAGCCTCTAGAGAAACATGATCCTGTTGATATCTTGTTTCTTTCCCAGTGAAATACATTTCAGACTTCTGACTCCCAGAACTGTGGCATGATAAGTGTGCACTGTTTTAAACAACTACATTTGTGGTTATTTGTTGCAGCAGCAATAGGACACCAATACACAGGGTAAACATTTTTTCTTGTTACTCCATCACAGGTGAAAACAAAAAGCAATACTGTTCACTGTACATAAATTATTCCTTAGGAAAAAAAGGAACAATTCTCAACTAATTAAATGGGGCCAGCATTATCCTGAAATAAAAAAAATAATAATAATCACATGAAATGAAAACTACAGCCCAATATACCTCACTATTTTAAAAATATTTTAGCAGATTAAACCAGCAATATATAGCAAGAATAATACAGTGTTTCAAATAAAGTTCATCTCAGGAATAGACATATGGTAGACTTATTTCCCTTCCTCCAGATATGTCTCCCTCTGACACTTCCTATGAACACAACATAACAAAGAACCAGTTGGCAAAGCAAAAGAGTTAGCAGAGATAAAGCTTAAGTGTCACATAGCACAACCAGGAATATGAGGCTTAGAGACTTAGATATACTTTATTTACCAACTGCTTACTGAAACATATTTCCTACATAGTAAACAAAAATAAAGACTTTAAATATTCTTTCTTTCGAAACCTAATGAATGAATAGGAAAACTATTACATCAATAAAAATCACAACCGAAATTCAACCCCTGAGACTAGAAACTTTATTAAGGAGCTTGTATTTTATGCTTATAGTAAAGGGGAGCCATTTACAGATTTTAATTAGTGATGTAATAAGTTAAAAGTTTTCCTTTGGAGCAGCAATTTTCAAAGTGGTGTTCTGATACCTAGGAAGTACTCAAATGATTCATGGAGTCCAGAAAAAAGGTATTAGTATTCTCATTATATCCATTACATCTCACAATTTATTTGTTTCAAAACTTATGCATAGCCAGAGCAACAAAGTAAGACCCCATATCTACAAATTTTTTAAAAAATTAGTCAAGCATGGTGGCATGCACCTGTAATCATAGATAGTCAGGAGGCTGAGGTGGGAGGATCACTTAAGCCTTGGAGGTTGAGGCTGCAATGAGACGCAACTATGCCACTGCACTCCAGCCTGGGCAATAGAGCAAAACCCTATCTCAAAAATTTTGCACATTCATAATTTACCCTCCTCAAATTTCCATATATATATATATATGTATGTGTATAAATGAAGATATATCTTTTAGTGATTCAGCAAAAAATATTTCTTGAGAGAGGTGTATACTCAAAAAGTATGCAAACTTCCACTTTACAAGTTCAAAGATTACAGAGCTCGCACACTACAGGTGTCATCTGAGGACACAGAAACAATGAAAGAAATTGAATAACTGATGACTCAGCCACTTCAGTTTCTTTGCAGCGGTGACTGCCAGCCTCCCTTTATCACTGGAGTAATCAGCCCTTACATTTGCAACCATATATTCAATTATTAACTTCCCCCTCATATGCACATACATTCACAGTGATGATAGACAGCCAAATGATCTTATTTTAATGCAATTATCATACACTTTCTGCCTATAAGCATTCAAGTTCAATATTTTGCCTCCCAGGATAAGATGGCATAGTTCAGTTGTCATAGAAACCAGAAATACATCATATTATTATGGTTAACGGCCGTTTTCTATGGCAACTGGATAGTGCATAGTCATTCTCAGAGGTCAAATTTTAATCTCTGCCTCAGAAACTTGAACCCCTCAATCCAACAAATGAGTGAATACTAGAAACTCACCAAGAGATATCCCTTAAAGGGAAAATCTATAGAGTGGTTAGGGAATCAGTTGAGATACAAGGATTGACAATTCTGGCTTTCTTGTCAGACAAATATCTGTGTTCCAGTCTCAATATGGCATATTCTTGTATGATGTCCATAATACATGCTGGTGTGAAAGAGATCTCAGAAGTCACTCAGTCCTGATTCTACTCTCACTTACACATGGCATCTAACAACACAAATTCTCAGAGAGGGAAAATTAAGTCATGTCTGAAATACTCCACTTCCCTTCAGTAAGTGCCTCAGATGTGAATCACAGAAGGAGTTAGAACTCTTCTATCTACCTGCAACCAGCAACTCACAAACTCACAAAGACAAGGGTCACTTAGAATGTCAGATACAGAAGCTGGTTTTCAGAAGCACCTGTCAGCACATGCCTGTGCTGAAGATCTCTCTGTGCAATAAGTAGTGCATCTCAGTTATCATAGAAATTGTATTTTCACCTAAGTCATAAGATAACCTTCTCCTTCCTATGATACTCCAAAGTTATCTGTAGAGCCAGAGTCAGAAACCATATTCCTGTCTTTCAAAAAAGTTCATAGTCTTATACAAGATTTGTTATTACATTAAATTATGTTACGACAAATTGCCTGACAAAATCAAAGCTACCAAAAGTAGGGGGGAATAACAAAATACACAAAAATGATCTATTCAAAAATTAAATATTTCTCTTGAGAATGTTTTAATCTACATTTAATGGAGACATTGTTCTGTAGTTTCCTTTTCTGATTATGCTTTTGTGCATGCTTCGTATTATGGTAATCCTGGCCTATTAAAATGAATTCGGAAATGTTTCTTTCTCTTCTCTTTTTTGAAAGTGTGTGTGAAGGATTTATATTAATTGCTCATTAAAAATTGGTAGACTGCATCAGTGACACCATCTCGATCTGGAATATTCTTTGAATGAAGATTTTTAATTAATTTAATCTCTTTAATTGTTATAAGTTTATTAATCTATTTCTTTTTTAGTTGATTTTAACAATTTTTGTCCTTAAATAAATTTGCTTGTAATTTGTAGTATTTCATGTTTCCAAATTGTCATGGTAACAGATGTATAAAGATAGTATAAAAGAATAAAGCTTTGAAGCAATCTATTATTAAAAAACAAAATTAAATGCTGGGTATCTGTTATTAAAATAAGGCAAATTTAAATATACTAACATAGAAAAATAGTAAAATAAAATTAAGTAATGGGCTAATAAGTAACAAATTGTGCCATGCACTATAAAACATGCATATTGAAAAAGATGCTATATTTCTTCTTAAGACATAATTACAGACAAATACATAGGTAAAAGGACTTGAGTGATGTACACCAAACTGTCAAAATCATTGCATATGAAGTTAGGGGAGTAGCATTATGGGAGATTTGCTGAAATAAAGTTTAGAATTCCTTTAATTTTTAAATTTTTACAAGGAGAACCAATTGATATTTTTACCTATGCAACTAAATATTGTTTAATAATACTATACAGATACAGGAAATGATAAATCTAGCATGAGTGAAAAAAATAACCAGATAAGTATAGCAATTTTAACATTAGATAAAGCAAAATTCAAAGGCACTAGCTTTAAGAAGACTTAAAGCTATATTTTATAAATATAATGATAGAAAAATCAAGAAAATTGGCTGAGGTGACACTGAGGAAAAAAAAACATACAGGATGGAAGAAATTTCTAATCCCTCTGTCAGACTTCCATTCTCCTCACAACCACCAATGTCATAGACAGGGAGCCCTCTGAAAAAGGAAAGATGTAGACACAATATCAAAATGCAAAGAACAGAATGTTGAAGGTTTCATGAACAACACAATTCACTTTTTGCCTGTGAAGACCACACACACACACACACACACACACACACACTCACACACACGTCCATGCATTTTAATGAATTTTTAAATTTCCATACATCAGTAAAACCTAATTGCTACTTTTGCCTAAGAAAATAAGTGTCCTTTATACAAAAAAAAAAAAAAATAGTCTCACTATCTTCCCTCATCCACTCCCCCCAAAAGAGACAAAGTCCCAACAGTAATCCTATCCAAATATGGATGCCAGTCATCATATTTTTTTGAATCAATGTTACTCCTCAAATTCATTCACTGTGTGAGCTGAATATTCCATAAGGTAAGGTTTATACTGCAAGTTTAACCACAATTAACAATCAGTTTCTAAAATAATGGGAAGTATTATAAAAGCGATAGAAGAGGAAAGTAATTTATATATACAAATATATATAAATAAGAAGCAAAGAAAAAATATATACTGCTGATAACCTCCTCATTTCTTTAACGATCCACAGTTATAGTTAATATTTATATAACTATTTATAACTACCTTATGGTACAGAGTATTCCCCATTTCCTTTGCCTTCAGGCAGGACTTCATATCATCAAAGTTCAACATCTCATGGTCTAACCCATTCATTCCTGAAGGGTCAGAATCTTGCTTTTTATTTTGGTTGTTATAGCTTTGCGTTAGTGTTTGCTACTACACGTGGAATTACGAAAATTATTCCCAGAGAAACCCCTGATTTATGTGCATGCCCCCATTATGAAACTGCAACATGATCTCTCCTCGGTAAACAAGATCAATCACACCCAACAGTACAGTGATCCCTTTATTTTCCTGTTGTTTCAGTGGCATGAAAAACCTGCAAGAGCCCAGGAGCCAGAGTCTACTTCCAATATAGTTAATATCAGCATGAAACAGTATCTTCAAGAAAAAAGTAGTAAGGCATCAACAGCTTCTTGAAACAATAAAAAAAGAGAAATTGGAAACAATGGACTGATCTCTTAAAGTTTCTGAAAAAATATTATTGGAAGCTTAGAATTTTATGCATAGTGAGCCTAACCTTAATTGAAGGCAGATTTCAGAGTCTGTCTATAAAAAGCTGAGCAACTGGTATAAACCTAACCCCTTTTTCATAAGCAACCATAAATCTAGACAAAATAAATCAGAGACATTTGGAGAAAACTATATGCAACAAATGCAAAATTCATATTTCTTTCAAGTATATATGGAATATTTACAAAAGATATCATGTGCTAGCCATAAAACAAAAACAAAATGTTTATGTTTTATGGCCATAAAACAAAAACAATTTCAAAATATTTGAATACCAGATAGTTTGCTATCCAAACAAAAATGAACCCAGAAATCAAATACAAGAAGAAATCTGAAAATTTCCAAAATGTATGTGTGCATATATATATATATATATATATACTCTCTCTCTCTGTCTTTCTCTCTCTAAATACCCTGTTGGTCAACAATAATCTACAAGGGTGATAAAGAAAGGCTTCAAACTGATGAAAATTATAAGAGATTACATAAAAATGTGTGAAATTCAGCTTTTAGAAAAATTTATAGGCATAAATAGCTACATTAAGAAAAAACAAATATTCAACCAACAGCCTACATTTTTACTCGAATAGAAAAATTGAGCCAATTTAAGCACAAGATATGGAGAAGGAAATAAATAATGGGGTCAATACCATAGAAGACAAACTATAGAGGAAATTAACAAAGGCAAAATTAAGAAAATATTTATAAAATTATGAATTACATGCTGGAATAATCAAGAAAGAGGGAAAACAGAATGAGCCAATACCAGAAAACAAATAAAGTCTATCACTAGAGATTCTACAGACATTAAAATAATTTTAAAAATATATAAAACTTATATGCCAATGCATTTCAAAACAGATGAAATTGACAAAGTTATCTGAAAGGACAATATACCAATACTACAACAAGGAGAAACAGAAAATTTGGATAGCTTGATAACTATGGAAGAAATTCAACTCAAAATAAAAAAAATTCCCAGAGGATGGGAGGAAGCCCCAGACCCAAATGATCTCAATATGAAATCTATCAAACATTGAAGTAAGAAATAAGACCAATCTTACACTAAAAACTCTGTTAACAAAGAAGAAAAATGCTTTCAAATCATTTCATGAGACCAGCATAACAACTCAGAATAATTGGCACCTTGATTATTGTCTATTTTTCCTTGCAATTAAGAAAAAGACACTACAAGTAAAGAAATATGAAGGCAATGAAAGCAAGTATCCTTCATGAATATAGACATAAAAATCTTCACCATGATATTTGCAAATCTATACATATATAAAAATAATTATACATTGTGATGAAGTGAGGTTCATCTCAAGAATGGAAGGTAGTTGAAACATTCAAAAATCAATAATTGTAAGTCACCACATGTTAAGTTAAAAGGAGATAAACATGAGGACATATGATAATTTCAATAGATATTTAAAAAATTTGAGAAAATTCATCACCAGCTTCATGATTTTTAAGAAAACCCACTTCGCAAACTATGTAAAGAAGAATATATTGCAAAATGATAAAGAATATCCACAAAAATTTCACAACTAACACCATATTTAAGGTTGAAGTAGTAAATGCTTTATCCTAAGACTGGGATTAAGACAGGATACCCAATTTTATCACTTCTATTAAATATTGTAGTAGACATTCTAGCCATTACACAAAAAGTAAACATTAATCTTTCTTGATTAATATGATATATGACATAATTGTTGCTGTAAACAATTTTAAAACTATAAAAGAACTAGTAGAATTACTAACTGAAGTTACCAAAGATGCAGGATATAGACTTAGTATAAAAATCATATTTATTTTTAATAGTAACAATAAATAATTCAAAAAAATACGTTTAAAAATACCCTACAAAACAGGCTGGGCATGGTGGCTCACGTCGGTAATCCCAGCACTTTGGAAGGCTGAGGTGGGTGGATCACCCGAGGTCAGGAGTTCAAAACCAGCCTAGCCAACATGGTGAAACCGCGTCTCTATTAAAAATGCAAAAATTAGCCAGGTATGGTGGTATGTACCTGTAATCCCAGCTGCTTGGGAGGCTGAGGCAAGAGAGCTGCTTGAACCCAGGATGCAGAGGTTGCAGAGATTGCAGTGAGCAGAGAGCATGCCACTGCACTCCAGTCTGGGCTACAGAGTGAGACACAAATATATATATATATATGTGTGTGTGTGTGTGTGTGTATTATATGTGTGTATATATATGTCTGTATATATGTTTATATATGTCTGTATATGTGTGTGTGTATATATACCATACAAAACAATCAAAATAATACAATGCTTAGAAATAATTTTAATAAAATATAGATAAGATCACATCATTGAAAATTACAAAACATCACTGAAAGAATGTTTAAAAGATCGATATATTAAGTGGAAAAATATCCCATGTGCGTGGATTGGAAGACTCACTACTTTTGTTTTGTTTGATTTGGTTTTCTTTTGTTTTGTTTGAGACAGAGTCTCATTCTGTTGCTGGAGTGCAGTGGCGAGATCATGCCTCATTGCAGCCTCAACCTCCTGGTCTCAGGTGATCCTCCCGCCCCTGACTTCCAAGTACCTGGGATTACAGGTATGTACCATCATGCTGGCTAATTTTTATTTTTATTTTTTTTTTGTATTTTTTGTAGAGACGGGATTTTGTCATATTGACCAGATTGGTCTTGAACTCCTAAGCTCAAGGGATATGCCCATCTCAGCCTCTTAAAATGCTGGAATTACAGGTGTGAGTCATCATGCCCAGCCTCAATACTTTTAAAATAGCCATGTGCAGAAAGCAGAAACTGGACCCCTTCCTTACACCTTACACTAAAATTAACTCCAGATGGATTAAAGACTTAATTAAGACCTAACACCATAAAAACCCTAGAAGAAACCCTAGGCAAAACCATTCAAAACATAGGCATAGGCAAGGACTATGAATAAAACACCAATAGCATTGGCAACAAAAGCCAAAATAGACAAATGTGACCTAATTAAACTCCAGAGCTTCTGTACAGCAAAAGAAACAATCATTAGAGTGAACCGGTAATTGACAGAATGAGAAAAAATTTTTGCACTCTACCCATCGGACAAAGGGCTAATATCCAGAATCTACAAAGAACTAAAACAGAATTATGAGAAAAAAACAAACAAAATCATTCAAAAGTAGGCAAAGGATATGAACAGACACTTTTCAAAAGAAGACATACATGAGGCCAACAAACATATGAAAAAATGCTCATCATCACTGATCATTAGAGAAATGCAAATCAAAACCACATTGAGATACCACCTCACACCAGTTAAAATGGCAGTCATTAAAAAATCTGGAGACAACAGATGCTGGAGAGGATGTGGAGAAATAGGAACACTTTTACACTGTTGGTGGGAGTGTAAATTAGTTCAACCATTGTGGAAGACAGTGTGGCGATTCCTCAAGGACCTAGAAATAGAA
>CAUYQU010071811.1:0-29127 GCA_963574635.1 Cheracebus regulus | reverse complement strand
ATAATAGGAAATAAATCACTTTTTAGTAATTGCATAAGCATTTCACAGATTTAAATGAAATCCTGAGCAATAGAGCAAGATTCTTGCTCTCTCTCCCCCTTTCTCTTTCTCTTTTTTTTCTCTTTTATTCTTCTTCTTTCTCGAAAAAAAAAATATATATTTAGGTATTGAGAGTGTTTGCTTCTTGCTACTTTGTGATGTATCATTGCCACAGGGTGAGATAATGGAAAGGGTTGAGAGCTATAAGCCAAGAAGACTGGGTGTTGAGTCTCTAATTCCACTTCTTCTTAGCTCTGGGACTGTGGACAAGTAAAGTAAGAGTGAGTCCAATATGAATGCATCTAGTAATCTGATTTCATCACAAAATAGGACTAGACCATACAGTCCTTAAAGAATGACTTCTCTCAATAACCTTATTTATTTATTTATTTATTTTGCAGAGCTGGATAATAAAGAGCTTAGAATTTTATTCTTAAAAGGCAACTAGAGTGCTAGACATTCTGGGTTTCTGATAGAAGATGTGAACATAAGCTTTAGCAAACACTGAGAAATATTTGAAAAATTATGCTCCTTAACTAAAACTTTGCCAGAGTACAGAGGCCAACTCTTTTCCTTTAAAAAATGGACTCCAGGATGTGTTCACTTGGTCAATAAGGTCTATAGTTCTATGCTGATCAGAGCTACTGTGGCTGGCCTATGAATAGGCATCTTTGATGGACTTTTTAAACAACCAAATTTTGTAGGCTATCTGCAAAGGCTAATTGTTTGCAATTTTAATAATTTATTTAAATAGTCTACCTGATGGTAACTGATCATTAACTTTTGAAGCATGTTGGGTTGGACCCAGTAAAAATCTCTCCAATAGCTTATAGGAACTTATTCTTCCATTTTCTAAGTCAGGAAGCTATGCACCCATGTCATCTCAAAGAGTGGCCTGTGGTGCTATGGGGCAAGCCACATCTTCATTGCAGTCCAGTTCTGTCATTTACCAAATCTGTGATCTCCAGCGAGCTATTTTTATTCATCTACCCCTCAGCTTCTTCATCTGTCAAATGGGACAAGGATACCCCTTCTCTTTCAGGAGATTAGGCACCTAATGCAGAGCCTAGTAAGACCTAAATATATATTAGCTACATCTATTATTATGTTTATAAAGACAAAGGATAAATGGTAGTCCTGTTGTTTTTTGTTCTCTGAGCCACAAAGAAACTGTTTTCAGCCACAGTTCATTCTTGCCAAGTTAACACATTGCAGTTAAGAAGGAAAAGCATTGCAGAAGAGTCTAATCCATGAACATCTTTGTCCTCACCATTCCCATCGCCTTCTTTTAAATGAAGGAGCCAGTGGGTTTCTTATATTTAGGTCCCCATGGTTTTTACAATGCTGCCTTGATAACCTGGCCAGAGCTAATTAAGCCAGGGTTCAGGGCTCATTCCTTAGGCCGTGATGTGCAACTTGGCCTGGACTCTGTAACATGGCTTCTCATGAGAACTCTGCCTAACAGAAAGTTCTGTGTTGAATAGCAATGAACTTATGTACTCCACCCTTCTCTCAGTGACTCTGAATAAAAGACATGCAGACTGTATAGCACCCTATATAGTGGGCTCTGTTCCCTGGCAAATCTTAGCATATTCATTGAGAAGGGAAGGAGCTTTGGGGGAGAGAGTGAGAAAAGATAATTTAAACATTGTGGGCAATTTTTTTTGCCATTCCATTTGCTGTGGAATTTTCCAGCCATTTTATGTTTCGTGGGATTTTCATGCTTGATATGGTTGGTTTCTGGGATGTGTTTCAGTCAACGTTGACCCAAAAATCATGCAGTCAGTTTTCTATCTGAAAGTGAAAGCTGTAACTTCACGGATATTGCAGATGTGTTTCTATCACTTTCTGACCCCTAAAAGTGCGTTTCTCTCAGATCATAGCTTTACTGGTGTCAAGATTGCATTTTTATCAGTATAAACCTTTCACATATGCAGTAGCAATTAGAATGCTCTCCCTGAGTGGAGGACATTCTCTGAAATCCCAAATAGGAGCGAACCCAGAGTAGCTTATCTGCTAACTTGATTCCATCTGTCTTTGTTGCAATGTGCTCACTGAGCATATGCCCCTAAACGAATATCAGATGAAGACGGGATCTATGGTCTCTCTCCCTACGTCAATGGGGTAAGGTTTTAGCTGTGCCAAGTGTAGTTCAAATATTTTTATACAATATATGTCCTAAACACAAACAACCACTTTGTCTGTTGCACCCCCCTTCTCCCCCGCTGCCCAGTATGTTGATCTGTTTTGTGCTGAAGTATGATTGTTTGTCTTGGCGTCCTTGAGAAATAATGTGTTAAGGTACTTGAAGGGTGATTTAAGAGATTTCCAGAGCAGCCTTGGCTTTTCTTCATTTTCTAGTTTTGTGACAACTTTTAGAACCTCATCCTCATGTAAGCTTTGAATCCACTAGAGTTAAAAGCTCACACTTTCTAGCCAGACAGACCTGGATTTGAATCCTATCTCCACTGCTTGCCTGTGTGACTTTAGGAAAGTTGCTCGGCTTTTCTGAGTCTTCATTTTCTCACCTGTGCCCACCCTCTCATTGCTGTGAGCCTTGAGTGGTATTCACAGCCCTCCATGCAGTCACTCTCATACGTAAGAGCCACTGTTGTTGTTAACATAGTTTCAAAGTTAAGAGATTCACAGAGAGCAGGAAGAAATCATAACCCTCGAGACAGTACCAGTCATAAAGAAGCAGAAGCCACAAAGCAATGAGCAGAAGGGTACACAAGTAACCAGGTACACAAGTAACCAGGAGCGGCTGAGGGTCTCAGGTCTCCATGAGGTTTCATTGCTTAATAGCTTGGATAGTCTGCATGTGGATAACACATCAGCAAGGAATAGAGACGACTCCAAAAAACAGACTTTCAGCATTTCTGATGTCGAAAGGTCCTAACATGAGGTCTCACTAAATTCAAGACTTTTAATCAGCCTCAGAAGAACTCAGGGTAAAATACAGGTAGTGATACATACAACTTTTAACCTAGGTTAGAATGTGTTTATGAGTGTGAGTTGATCTTCAGATATAAAGCCCTGTGTGAATGTAACATGGTAGCACATTATAAATATTAATAGCATTTTACATCAAAGATGATTATTTAGAATTGTGAATAATAGAGAAGAAAAAGAATGTGGGCATCACTGTGCCCCCTACCCTCAGTTAAAACTTCCTGAAGGAACTAAAGGTTATAGATTCTCAATTAACAACCATTGTATTTCTGCAGTGTCTCAGAAGAATACTTCTAGAAGACAAGCATGGGTTTTAGAGTTAAACTAACCTTAGCTTCAAATCACTGTGTGATGGTGGAGAAGTTATTTAGCCTTGCTGAGCTTCAAATTCCCTGTCAGAAATGTTTTATCTGTAGCTATCTGCTTAGGAACAAAAGGAAAGGCAGCTCCTTGCATGACTCAGCTTTCAGTTTATTATTATTATTATTTTTATTATTATTTGCTTTCGACTGAGTCAACTGAGGTCCCAAGTTTTTATTTTCCTTTCACAGAATCAAGTTTATGGGTATGATCCTGCTAAGAAGTACTTAAAACAAAAACCAGCCATTCACAAGCAAGTCAAATATATGCCCTCTAGAGTGTGTTGATAACGTGACTTAATTTACAAAGAGAGAGCATAGTGTTCAATTGTGCAGTTCAGGTGAAGCTGGTCTTTCATGCCTCATCACGACGAACAGATTTCCATTAAGAATTGGCACGCTATCAATGCTCCGGCTCTCCCAGAGCAAAGCAAACAGGCAGATGCGAATCCATGCCTGTCCCCGCGGCATCTGCTGATGCCAGTGGGGAGAAACGTTCCCCTCCACACATGGTTACACAACTCAGTGTGCAGCCTCCCTCCGAGGCCCTTCTTGCTTTGCCTGGGGATGTCCTGGGTGGCTTGTGGGAGATGAGGATGCAGTCTGGGGCAGCCAAACCTGGGGCACTTCAGAGGCAGAGGATAGCTCATGTGGCAATTCCTGGCTCGTGATGGCCTGTAGTTCTACACCTACCATCCTCTGCACACAGAAAGCTTTAGGCAGAAATGGAGCCTGCACAGCCAGTTCTGCATATCCGAGAGCGGTCATTTCCTTCCCAGGTGTGTCACTTGACTGAGGGGACTGGGGCACTGCAGAGGAGCTGGCAGATGTTTGTGTTTTGATGCAGATATGAGCCAAATCAATTGAAAATAGAAAGAAGGAGTGCATGACCTCACCCAAATTTTAATTTCCATAGACTACTTTTCTTTTCTTTTTTTTCAGCATTGTATGCTTAATAGGATAAATGTTATTCAAAAAATAGCCCAGGTGTTAGAAATACAAAATAGTTGTTACCCTTAGGGAGATAGTTGTGAACAAAAGGGGCACATAGGGGATATCTGGACCGCTAATAATGTTCCATTTCTTGATGTGGATTCAAGTTACATGGCTGTGTTCACTTTATGAAAATTCATCAACGGCCAGGCGCAGTGGCTTTAAGCCTGTAATGCCAGTACTTTAGGAGACCAAGGTGAGCGGATCACTTTAGGTTAAGAGTTCGAGCCCAGTCTGGCCAACATGATGCAACTCTATCTCTACCAAACAATATAAACATTAGCTGGGTGTGATGGCATACTCCTATAATCCCAGCTACCTGGGAGGCTGATGTGGGAGAATTGCTTGAACCCAGGAGGCAGAGGTTGCAGTGAGTGGAGATCACGCCACCACACTCCAGCCTGGGCGACACGGCGAGACCCCATCTCAAAAAAAAAAAAAAGGCGGTTAGACACAGTGGCTCATGCAGCACTTTGGGAGGCCAAGGAGGCTAGGATCACCTGAGATCAGGAGTTTGAGACCAGCCTGACCAACATGGTGAAACCTCTTCTCTATTAAAAATACGAAATTAGCTGGGCGTAGTGGTACATGCCTATAATCCCACCTACTTCAGAGGCTGAGGCAGGAGAATTGCTTGAATCTGGGAGAAGGAGGTTGAGGTGAGCTGAGATTGTACCATAGCACTCCAGCCTGGGCAACGAGAGCCAAGTGTCAAAACACAAAAAGAAACAAAAATTCATCATGCTTTATACTTATAATCTGAGTATTCTTCGTATAGGTTACTAATAAACAGTAGAAGAAATATTCTCTCAAAAGAAATTTCTATATGTATTTTAAAATATGTATATACTATACTTAAATATATTTATATTTAAATTATATATTCATTAAAAAGGGGAATACATACAACTTGATACAAAGTCTGTATCAAGTTAGAATATATGTAATACAGATTAATACTTGAGTGTATATTAAGATATATCAAAATTTAAAAATTGGTCAAGGTTATTAATTGCTTTGATAGTTATAGTAACGTAAGGTTCTGTGTAAAATAACATGAGTACTGCCAATTTCCATCTTACATTTCCAGGAATAGTCATTTTTCATATATTCATTATATTCTTTTCGGCATCATTTGTAGAGTTTTTGAACTTCTAAACTGTAACCACACAGAAATTCCATAATACTCACTTTGACTATTTCAACAAAGTATTGTAACCAAGGCATTAATTGATCCACTAGCTTTGTTCTGTTGAGAAAATGTCACTTATTTTATAAATAGAGCCATGTTATTTTTAAAGTCATCTAAATCAGCTTGTTATTAAATAAAAATGTTTTGAATCTTAAAACTGTATTAAATGATTGTTTATATTTATTCATCAGTAATAATTTTTCTGAAGTATTCACTTGTTTTTTAAGTGATTTCTTTATGTATATGTGTATTTACATACTATATATATATATTGGGCAATATTAAATGACCTTAAGCTTTTGATCAATTCTAATAGAACAGACCAATTGCAATTCTAAATTAGCTCTCATAAACTGGGACATTTTTCAAGTAGCCAATAAATATTTGTTGATCAATAGTTACACCTTGAATCCTTTATCCATTAGAATTTTCCAGACAACAAACTTTTATTGTTTCTCCTTTAGGTTCATTTGGATGTATCAGCATAGTAACTGTTGTTACAAAAATATTTTACGTTTAAAATCAATTACTTGGTTAAAATCTGTATGCATATTTTAATAGTTAATAGATGAGGTAAAATCAGCTAGCTTCTGTGTGTTCAATATTTATTGCTTGAAAATTAAGGCTTATAAATTAGAGTATGTTATGACTGTTTGTCATAGATCTTCAACACTGCTGGTTGTATTGTGGAATAGTTGAGTGTAGGCTCTGTTCTCCAGACAGCAAAGGTTTAAGTCAGCTCTGTCTTTTATCAGACTTGAGCACCAAAGGGAAAGAGAAAGACTTAAATGAAGTCAGAGAAAAAGTAAGAGCAAGTGAAATAAAAATAGAATTCTCAAAAGCAATAGTTGAAAGACAAGACCACAGAATGATATGTTCAAAGTATTGAGAGAAAGAGAAACAAAAATTGAGAGTTTGAGACCAAAAGATTTTTTATTGAAGCAATCTCTAAAGGATTTACTTTATTTTTTTTTAAATAAAAGAAACCCAGAAAAAATGTCTGAGATGTAAGAAGGATTGATCAAAGACATCAAAGAAGATATAGGTTGAAGGCTTTTAAAACTACATAATAAAATATTAACATCAAAATTAATGTGTTTTAAAAATGATTAAATGAAACAATTTAAAATCAAGTCTGTAAGTCAGAAAGAGAATAATCAAAATTACAGTTTTTTAAGATCCTTGCATTTTAGGAGGATTTAAGAGACTGATTAACTTTAGACTTTCTTAAGTATGTAAGATAGAATTCCAAAGTACCCATTTTTAAATTTTTTTATTATTTCTTAATTTTTTTGAGATGGAGTGTTGCTCTGTCACCTGTGCTTGTAGTGCAGTGGAGCGATCTTGGCTTACTGCAACCTCCACCTCCCAGGTTCAAGCAATTCTGCTGCCTCAGTTTCCCAAGTAGCTTGGACTACAAGTGCATGCTACCATGCCTGGCTAATTTTTTATATTTTTAGTAAAGACACCATGTTGGCCAGGCTAGTCTCAAACTCCTGGCTTCAAGTGATCCACCTGCTTGGCCTCCCAAAGTGCTAGGATACAGGCATAAGCCATTGCGCCCAGCCTTCAAAGTACCCATTTAACATTAAATAATATGTAATTTCAAAACCAGAGTGGGGGAGGAAATGAATTCAGAAAACAAATAAAAATAATCTATTCAGTAAAACAAATCAACATAAAGCAATAGGAACAAGTCTGTCTTTCATGCTTTTACGTGTGTGTGTGTGTGTGTGTGTGTGTGTGTGTGTGTGTGTGTGTATTTAATTCATGGCAGTGAACTAAATATACTAGCTAAAAGATCTTGTCAGATTAGTTTAAAAAGAAGCTAAGTGGATTTTTAAAGACACATCTGAAATAAGAGGACCCAGAAAGCCTGAATGGAAAATAATGAAAAGAGACATAACATGCAAATAATAATTAATGAAAACCTGC
This sequence comes from Cheracebus regulus, assembly GCA_963574635.1. Classification (NCBI taxonomy): domain Eukaryota; kingdom Metazoa; phylum Chordata; class Mammalia; order Primates; family Pitheciidae; genus Cheracebus; species Cheracebus regulus. The sequence continues at coordinate 21,657 of CAUYQU010071811.1, read as the reverse complement.
GTAACTATATAATATCAGGTAGCAAAGACTGCAAAACAAAATCTTTTTAGAAGATAGAAAGGATACTGAATTATTACAAAAGATTCAATTTACCAGAAAACCATAGCAATTTTAAACTTGAATTCACAAAATGTTCTCCAAGTATATACAGCAAAAATTGACAGAAGTGCAGGGAGAAATTGATAAGTCAAATATCATAGAAGAAAATGTTGCAGACTAATTTCAGAACTAATAATTTAGGCACAGAAAAATCAGTAAAAATAGAGATTTCCACAAATATAATTTAAAAACTTGATTGACATAGACTCTAAACAAAATAAAGAACACACATTCTTCTAAGATAAAAGAAATATTTTAAACATTTTATGACTTTCTGGGGGAAGAAATCTTAAAAACACTTAGAACTGAGTTATAATCCTATAAATAAAAGTTCATGAGATGCAACACAAAGGTAGTTATAGTTTATTTTATACTTTAAATGCTTAAGTAAAAAACGAGTTAAGGCTAGAAACTCATAGATAAACTCTAATAAACTAAAAGTATGTGACAATGTAAGAGCAGAGCTTAATGAAATAAAACTTGAAGTTATTGTAGGGAGGATCAACATAATCCCAAGTTAATTTGTTGAAAACAGAAAAACCTCCAGCAAAATTGATTAAGAATAAAGGAGAATACCACAAATAATCAATGCAGGAAATGAAAATAGAGACAATTATACGTAGCAGACATTTGAAATGACAATAAGAGAATACCATGAACAAAGCTGGCCAAAGCATTTGAAAATTTAGGCAAAATGAAGGAATTCCGTGTATAGTATATATGTATCAGAATATTATTTTTTTGAAAGATACCATTACTGGGTATGGAGTTCTAGGTTGACAGTTTATTTTTTTTTCTTCCTTATTTTAAAGGTGTTGCCTTACTGTCTTCTGAATTGCATTATTTCTTTTAAGAAATCTGTCATTGATACCTTTGCTCCTTTATGGGCAATTGTGTCCTTTATCTTTGGCTGCTTTTAAGCAATCTACTTGTGATATACCTCAGTGTAGTTTCTTCCATTCGTGTTTTAATTTTAAGCCATTATCTCTTCAAATATTTTCATCACTCCTCCAACCCCCACTTTTGGAAATTCCTGTTGTACATATTACACCATTTGACATTGCCCAACAGTTCATTGGTGTTCTTTTCTTTTTATTATTATTTTTTTATTTTCTTTTCTGGTAGTTTTTCTTTTTTCTTTTTTCCCCCACTGTTTTTCATTTTGGATAGTTTCTATTAGTGTCTTCAAGTTATCTAATCTTTTCTTCTGTAGTGTCTAATCTGCCATTAGTTCTTTCCAGATATTTTTTTCTTTCTTAAGTTTTTTTATTTCAATAGGTGTTTGGGGAACAGGTGGTGTTTAGTTACATGGATAACTTCTGTAGTGGATTGTCTGTTTACTCTGCTGATTACTTCTTTTGCAGTGCAGAAGCTTTTTAGTTTAATTAAGTCTCATCTATTTATCTTCCTTTTTGTTGCATGTGCTTTTGGGTTCTTGATCATGAAGTCTTTGCCCAAGCCAATGTCTAGAAGGGCTTTTCTGATGTTATCCTCTAGAATATTTAGAATTTCAGGTCTTAGATTTGAGTCTTTGATTTATCATGAGTTGATTTTTGTATAAGGTGAGAGATGAGGATCCAGTTTCATTCTTTTGCATGTGGCTTGCCAATCATCCAGAACTATTTGTTGAAGAGAGTGTCCTTTTCCCACTTTATGTTTTTGTTTGCTTTATTGAAGATCAGTTATTTGGCTTTTTTTTTTCTGGGTTCTCTATTCTGTTCTGAAGTATAGTTTGACATCAAACTATACTATAAGGCTATAGTTACCAAAATGGCATGCTATAAAAATAGCAGTACCATGCCATTTTGGTGGCTGTAGCCTTATAATATAGTTTGAAGTCAGGTAATGTAATGACTCCAGATTTGTTCTTTTTGCTTAGTCTTGCTTTGGCCATGTGGGCTCTTTTTTAATTCTATATGAATTTAGGATTGTTTTTTCTAGTTCTGTGAGGAATGATGGTGGTACTTAGATGGGAATTGCTTTGAATTTGTAGACTGCTTTTGGCAGTATGGTCATTTTGACAATATTAATTCTACGTATCCACAAAGATGAAATGTGTTTCCATTTCTTTGTGCCATCTGTGATTTCTTTCAGCAGTGTTTTGTAGTTTTCCTTGCAGAGGTCTTTCACTTCCTTGGTTAGGTATATTCTTGAGTTTGTTTCTTTTTTACAGATATTATAAAAGGGACTGAGTTCTTGCTCTGATTCTTAGCTTGGTTGCAGTTGGTGTATAGCAGAACCACTGATTTGTGCACATTAATTTTGTATCCTGAAACTTTGCTGAATTCATTTATCAGATTTAGGAGCTTTTTAAATGAGTCTTTAGGGTGTTCTATATATACAGTATTATCATTGGTGAACAGCAGCAGTTTGACCTCCTCTTTACTGATTTGGATGCCCTTTATCTCTTTCTTTTGTCTGATTGCTCTGGCTAGGACTTTCAGTACGATACTGAATAGAAGTGGTGAAAGTGGGCATCCTTATCTTATTCCAGGTCTCAGGTGGAATCCTTTCAAATTTTCCCCGTTCAGTATAATGTTGGCTCCAGGTTTGTCATAGATGGCTTTTGCTACCTTAAAGTAAGTCTATTCTATGCTGATTTTGGTGAGAGTTTTAATAATAAAATGATGCTGGATTTTGCCTGATGCTTTTTCTACATCTATTGAGATGATTATGTAATTTTTGTTTTTAATTCTGTTTATGTGGTTTATCACATTTATTGACGTGTATATGTTAAACCATTCTGGCATCCTTGGTATGAAACCCACTTGATCGAGGTGGATTATCTTCTTGATATGCTGTTGGATTCAGTTTGCTAGTATTTTGTTGATAATTTTTGCATCTATGTTCATCAGGGATATTGATCTGTAGTTTTCTTTTTTTGTTATGTCCTTTCCTGGTTTTGGTATTAGGGTAATACTGGCTTCATAGAATGATTTAGGGAAGATTTCCTCTTTTCTCTATCTTTTGGAATAGTTTCAATAGGATTGGTACCAATTCTTTTTTGAGTGTCTTAGAGAATTCAGCTGTGATTCCATCTGGTCCTAGACTTTTTTTTTTTTTAGCAATATTTAAATTGCCATTTCAATCTTCCTGCTTGTTATTTGTCTGTTCAGAGTTTCTGTTTCTTCCTGGTTTAGTCTAAGAGGGTTGTATGTTTCCAGAATGTATCCATCTCCTCTAGGTTTTCTAAATTGTGTGCCTAAAAGTGTTCATAGTAACTTTGAATGATCTTTTGTATTTCTGTGGTATCATTTGTAATAATTGAGCTTATCTGGATATTCTCTCTTCTTTTCTTGGGAGTGTGTGTTCAGAAGTGGACTTTCCTTCCTCACGCTTTGGACTTACAATGTGAATTTCACTTTGTTGAGTGTACGTATTTTTACATTCCTCTAATATTCTTGAGCTTTGTTCTGGGATGAAATTAACTTACTGAAAACAATTGATCTCTTCTAGACTTGCATTTAGACTTCGTGAGGTGAGACCAGCACAGCCCTTATCTAGGGCTGATTTTTTTTCCCAATACTGTTATATTTTCCTTTTGAGTACTTTACCTAGTATCCTGAGTTACAAGGTTTTACACTCCAACTGGTGGAAACATGAATTATTCTTAATCTATGCGAGTAGATTGTTCCCTCAGCACCTTTTGGGTGATTATTTCCCCTGACCCAGGTAGTTTTCTTACACACATAAATTTGTTGATAATCTGCTGAACACTTAAGGGGCACTTCTGTAGATCAGTAAAGTTTTCTCTCTGTACAGCTCTCTCCTGTCTGGTATTCTGTCCTAAATACCCTAGACTACTAACTCTGTCTCTTCAAGTAAGGAGATTACCAGGTTCCTGAGTTTCCCTTCCCTGCACTGATACCCAGAAAATTTTATCAGACAATAAGCTGTGACAATTGCTGGGCTAACATTTTTTGTGTCCATCTCTCAGTCATAACTGTCCTGCACTGCCTGATTTCTAGGTCTGTTTCATATATTTTGTCCAGTCTTTTAGTTGTTTTAGACAAGAGTAAGTCAAATCCTGTTACTCCATCTTGGCTAGAAGCAGAAGTTTCTAATCTTATGATTTTTTAACTGCTGTCAGCTAATTAAAATGTAAAGTTTTATAAGGATTTCATAAGTGTATGCAAATGCTTCTAAGGCTTTCCTGGAGGTCAGTTTAGAACCCCAGGCTTAAGGATTAATCTTTAATTAATAGTCTGAGTGGAGACAGGGAAAGAAGGGTGAAATTTCTGTGGTCTAAGAAATCCCAATGGACAGCTTCTGGAGAAATGTCTAAAGAGGAACATAAGAAATCAAATAGAAAGGGAAAACGGTGGGAAAAGAAGGGGAGATACTTATCACTAAAGTTCATTTCAACTCTCTAAAACAGAGAATTCAGTGAAAAATGTGTCTCTAATAAAATACTTGCTCTAAAAATTAGATTCTAGGTGTTATCTGAATAGGTGCTAGTCACAATTCTAAGTAGTTTACATATGTAGACTTACTTAATTATCTGACAATTCCATAAGGAAGTTATTATCATCTACATTTTATGGATAAAGAAACAGGCTAAGTGAATTGCCCAAGATCCCATAGTTAAAAAATGGCATGGCTCAGATTTCAATCCAGCCTCTATAACTAATATATTATACTTCTTTATCAGTCTTATCATGTTTAGTTCTCTGGCTTAAAGTCCACAACACAATAAAAGTGAATTGTAGATGCTGAGATGAAGATATTCAATGTAAATGCAACAAATACAAGGGAAAATAAAAACTGATACTTTGTTTAAAAGGGCAAGAATGTAGAATCCTCTGAAATGGACATTGCACTGAGAAGTCTATCACTAGCACATTAAGGAATGAAGATTCAGTTAAGGAACTTGCCGTTAAAAAAGTGAACCTATGTTAATAACTTTTAATTAAACCTTTGATTATATTTTTAAATGTTTCTTTATTTCTTAAAAAACAGTTTGGGGCTGGTTGTCATGACTCATGCCTGTAATCCCGGCACTTTGGGAGGCTGAGGCAGGTGGATCACCTGAGGTCAGGACCAGCCCGGCCAATATGGCAAAACCTCGTTTCTACTAAAAATACAAAAATTAGCTGGATGTGGTGGTGAGCACCTCTTGTCTTAGCTACTTGGGAGGCCGAGGCAGGAGAATTGCTTGAACCCAGGAGACAGAGTTTGCAGTGAGCTGAGATCGTGCCACTGTTCTCCAGGCTGGATGACAGAGCAAGACTCCATCTCAAAATAATAATAATAATAATAATAATAATAATAATATAAAATAAAAAGTTTTGCATTTAAATAATTCTAACACCAAAAGAATATTTATCCTGGAATACACTGTTCAAATATTACTGGTAGTGGTGAACTTCGTTATATGAAAAATATTTATTTCTGAGCAATGTCAGGTAAATGAATTAGGAATTATTTGAATTAGAAAGTATTATTATCCCCTTATACCTCCAGTGTACTAAAACTAATGCATCTTAAAATTCTATTTAATCATTTAATTTTTCTTTTTTTACCAAAATTTTCCCCACAGGGACTAAAGTAGAATTTAGCCTCTTCTACTTTAAAACTAAAGTATTTTCTAACAGTGTGTATTGCAAGCTTCTCATGGCTTAAATGTAGAATATCTTTTTGATAGCTCTTCACTCTGTCCCCAGACATATCCCAATTTTATGAGACCAAGTGCAAATATCTTCCTGTCACATGTCATCCAGGCACAGTGGCTCACGCCTGTAATCCCAGCACTTTGGGAGGCCGAGGCAGGCAGATGCTGGAGGTCAGGAGTTCAAGACCAGTCTGGCTGATATGGTAAAACCCTACCTCTACTAAAAATACAAAAAAAAAAAAAAAAAAGTAGCCAGACGTGGTGGTGTATGCTTGTAATCCCAGCTGAGGCAGGGAATTACTTTAATCAGGGAAATGGAGGTGGCAGTGAGCTGAGATTGTACCACCGCACTCCAGCCTAGACAACAGAGCAAGATCACATTCAAAAAAAAAAAAAAAAAAAAGAATGTGGTTAAAATATCTAGTGTGAGAGACACAGTAGAAGGAGAAAGTAATGACTTGAGGAAGGTGCAGCTCATCTGTAAATACTTTTTGGACAAGAGGAATTCCTAGACAGACAGCTTCACAGGCAGTATTCCCATTCAGTATCATTGGCAACCTTCCTAAAAGGAAAAGAGTAATGTTAACGCTATTTCTGAAGGTATGAATTGCGAATTTTGATTCTTTTTTCGTAAACACTTACCTGGTGAAAACTCCTCTGCAATCTCTACCGTCAATAAGTTTTATAAACGCTGTATACAAGTCTTCAATTCACCATTGCCTGCCTGAGGTTTATTTATTTTTTGAAAAAGAGAAGCTGGAGAAGTGATTTGAAAATTCATGGGTAGTTCACTCTTCAAGGTTGTGGTGTGCTGTTTGAATAGCTATCAAAACTTCCAAGAGACTGTACCACTGATCCTGTGCTTCGTAACAAATAGCTTTGCTTACTCATTATCTGACTAGCATATTAGTTAATCATGTAAACAGTTATCTTTCTTTGCAGGTGGCAATAATTTGTGGCATCTCCTCCCCCTTCCACCCCACACACATTCTTATTTATTGTCACAGCCTGATTTGTAATTGTTTTTTAGGATTTCTTCATATCCTCCCTCCTACCTTCCTTGCTGAGTTCAGAAAACAATAAACACTCTAAATCTCCAAGCAATGAGACTCTTCTAAGAGTTAAGCTAAAGTCTATCCTACCACCTTCTGATATTAATGACAGCTCATTTGATGTGTCTGTAGAGCAGGATTTGTTTGGCAAGCTTTGTAAAGGACCAGATCGTATTTCAGGCTTTGCAAGCCATGTGGTCTCAGTCACAACTTATCAACTCTGCCGTCATATTGTGAGAGCAGAAATAGACAAGATACAGTAAAAAAAAAAATGGGCATGGTTGTGGTCCAATAAAATCTTTTTTATAGACACTAAAACTTGAATTTCACACAAATTTTATGTGTAAGGAAATAATTTTTTAAAAAATATCTTCTTTAACCATTTAAAAAGACAAAAGCCATTCTTAGCCTGTGGGCTACACAAAAGCAGGCAGCAGGCTGCCTTTGGCCATGAGCCATAGTTTGCCAACCCATTATCTGAAGGATTAGCAGATTGCCTACTACAGGTTTTCTCACCCTCAGCACTAGTGATACTTTGGGACAGATAATTCTTTGCTATGGACTATCTTTTGTTTTTGTTTTTGTTTTTCCTTTGAAACAGCATCTCACTCTGTCATCCAGGCTGGAGTGCAGTGGTGTGATCTTGGCTCACTACAACCTCTGCCTCCCGGGTTCAAGTGACTCTCCTCCTCAGCCTCCCCAGTAGCTGAGATTACAGGTGCCTGCCACCATGCATGGCTAATTTTTGTATTTTCAGTAAAGACAGGGTTTTGGCATGTTGGCCAGGCTGGTCTCAAACTCCTGACCTCAGGCAATCTGCCTGTCTCGGCTTCCCAAAGTACTGGGATTACAGGTTTGAGCCAATGCACCTGGCCTGTCTTTTGTATTTTAAGATGTGTCACTTCATCTCTGGCCTCTGCCCACTAAATGCCATTAACACCCCCCATCCCCCAATTGCGAGAACTAGAATATCTACAGATATTGACAATTGTCTCATGGGGACAAAATTGCCCCCATTTGAAAACCACTGGTCTAAAACGCTGAAACTTTAGAATACGCCATATAAAATATGAGCTGGGAGGCTGCATAGTGTAAGATAGCTTCATGTGTCACCTGAGAGATATCCATTAGATTCTCATGCTTCTAAAATAGAAACCATGATACCATGGTCTTCCCCTTATCTACAGTTTCACTTCCTGTGGTTTCATTTACCAGAGAGCGACCAAAGTCTAAAAATATTAAATGGAAAATTTCAAAAATAATTCATCAGTTTTCAATTGTGTGCTCTTTCAAGTAGTATGATGAAATCTTATACTGTCCCACTAGGGATTGAACCATCCATTTGTCCAGCACATCCACGCGGTAGGTGCTACCTGTTCCTGAGTCACTTAGTAGCCTTCTGGATTATTGGCTCAGTGGTAGAGGTATTGTAGTGCTTCTGTTCAAAGATTCCTTTTATTATGGTATATTGTTATAATGTTCTATCTATCTTCTTATTTTGCTGTTAATATTCTACTGTGCCTCATTTATAAATTAAACTTTATCATAGTTGTGTATGTATTGAAAAAAATATAGCACAGCTGACCTTTAAACAATACAGGTTTGAATTGTGCAGGTCTTCTTCTATGTGGTTTTTTTCAATAAATATAGCTGGCCCTCCATATCAGCGAGTTCTGAACCTGCAAGCAAAGCAAGACACAAATACAGTATTTACAAGATCTGAAATCCATGTATACAGAGAGCTGACTTTTCAGATGGGAACGTTCTGCCTGACTCACTTTCTAACTTAAATATGAGTGGATTTGAGTGTAGAAAGGGGTCCAATCCCCCACAGATACCCAGAGATGACTGTATATATAGGGTTCAGTACTATCTGAAGTGTCAGGCATCCACTGAGGCTCTTGGAATGTATAACCTGCACATTAAAGAGAATTTCCATACTACCTCCAAGTTAATAATCACTGAAGAAATCCTAAACTTAAGACAACCCATTATTGGAACTTAGATGGTGGCACTGGAGTGTTTATGCAAAAATATCTACTTTGGATTTAGAAGGCAGTATCCTCTCTCTCCCCACTTTGTCTCTTTCTATATTCCTTTCTCATTTTTCCTCTTTCTACCTCCTCACACTCAAACCACATAATATGCACCTGACTATGGCCTACAGAGATAAATCTAATATTTGATGAAACGATTTTGTCCATTTGACCAGACCACCTGAATGATGAGGTGGGAGCCGTGGGATTCCTAGTTGATATTAAATTGAGAATATAGTCCAGGCCCAGGGTCTCACACCTGTAATCCGGCACTTTGGGAGGCTGAGGCAGGCGGATCATTTGAGGTCAGGAGTCTGAGACCAGCGTGGCCATCATGGTGAAACCCCGTCTCTACTAAAAATACAGTTAGCTGGGCGTGGTGGCAGGTGCCTGTAATCCCAGCTACTCAGGAGGCTGACACAGGAGAATCACTTGAACCTGGGAGGTGGCGGTTGCAGTGAGCTGAGATCATGCCACTGCACTCCAGCCTGGGCGACAAAGCAAGACTCTTTCTCAAAAAAAAAAAAAAAAAATTGAGAATCTAAATTGATTTATAGAAATCCTCTTTTCATAAGTTTTTCTTTTCTCCAAGTTTCCTTCTACTGTGCAAAGTGTGAGACACCTGCTCTTAGCTTTTAGACAATTATAGGCCAGTGACACATAGTAGTAGACGATGTTCTGCCATGATGTCTCAAAGGCAGAGAAACACTTTTTTTTAATCAACACTTTCTCATCCCCAACTTTAAATTATTGGTATAAACAAACTTCTACTCACTTTGGAATATAATTTTACCATTTTTTACAATTCATCAAAGAAAGTTTTTTCTAAATTGCATGAAAAGTTCTATAGAATGCCAAGTTATGTATTCTTGGGAGTTTAAGACCAGCCTGACCAACATGGAGAAACCCCATCTCTACTAAAAATACAAAATTAACTGGGCGTGGTGGCGCGTGCCTGTAATCCCAGCTACTCAGGAGGCGGAGGCAGCAGAATCACTTGAACCCAGTGGATAGAGAATTTTTCTCTCTCTCATTCTTTCATACCTAAACTATAAACACTTTTCCTTAACTTTTTACAATGTCCTTTGAATATTTAATTATTTGATATTTTAGTAAAAAAAAAAAATTAGGCCAAGTGTGGTGGCTCATGCCTGTAATCCCAGCACATTGGGAGGCCAAGGCAAGTGGATCACCTGAGGTCAGGAGTTCAAGACCAGCCTGGCCAACATGGCGAAACCCTATCTACTAAAAATACAAAAATTGGCTGGGCCTGTAATCCCAGCTGCTTGGGTGGCTGAGGCAGGAGAATCGTTTGAACCCGGGAGACAACGGTTGCAGTGAGCCAGGATTGCACCACTGCACTCCAGCCTGGGTGAAGAGCAAGACTGTCTCAAAAAACAAAACAAAAAGAAAAAATAATGCTGCTACTGCCTAAAATACATAGTCTCCAGTGGGTGAAGGACCATTTGCTCTGCTGAAGTAAAACTACTTTACTCAAGTCTCTCAAGAAGTAAGAGAGTCCTGCAGAGCACATTTGAATAGCTCGCTTTTAGATACAAGTGATTAAGAAAAATGGAGCCTCAGCAACAACAACAAATATGTAACTTTTTAAGAGACAGAACAACACGGTTTGAAAAGGAATCTGGATTTTTGCCCCTGGCTGCTGTAATTGACTAGAAAAGTCTTATATTTTCTGAACTTGTTTTTAAATCCCCCCAAATAGAGGGGTTGGACTGTGTAATTTCACAAATCCTTTAATTTTATGACCCGGTTATAGCTTGGGAAAGCAATCACATAGTACCGTCATTACACTCCAAAGCTATTCAAATACTGGTACCAAAGTGATGCCAAAAATTTCAAATCAAATATTTGGAAGAGTTTGGTGATAGACTGAAAGTAGCCTGTATGCCTCTGAATTCTGCGATGTTTCTTATTTCTCCTCCCCCTACAGTCTTAATAGGTATTTAGACAAGTAAACATCCTATAAAGGAAGAATATGGGCGGTAAGAATGAATATAAATGATAAATTGCATAATCTGATATAATAAAAGACAGAAGTTATTACAGAAAACCTAGAATTAAATGAACTATTTAAAAAGAAGTCTACAGTTCAGATTCAAGGGTAGCAAATACTGGCAGTGTAGACCAATAGTTCTCAACTGGAGGGTGACTTTTTTCTCCAGGAAACATTTGGCAATGACTGGAGATATTTTTACCTGTCACAGCTGGCGGAGTGGGGCATGTTCTTGATATCTGGAGAGTAAAGGCCAGGGATACTGCTAAACACATCCAGTGTGTAGGACAAAGCCCCACAACAAAGGACGATCTGGCCCAAAATGTCAATAATGCCCAAATGGAGAAACTCTGGTATAGACCTGAGAGCTCTGATTTCCAAGTCAACTGTGTTCATCAGTTTCACATCTCCCCTCTTACTTTCCACCACCACAGAAGCCTCTGTCTCCTACCAAGTATTAGTAAATGCAGTGACTATTAGCAATCTATTTGAAACAAGTCTTCTTGGCATTAACCTAGCTGTATGGAGAAAGTTTTACCAGCACAAACTCTGTATGCGTGGGGTAGACTGGATCAAACAGAGTAATCTGAACTACAATGTTGGACTTCCCTCAAGCTTGAGAAATGCTAATATTTACCATACATAGAGGCCAGGTGCGGTGTCTCATGCCTGTAATCCCAGCACTTTGGGAGGCCGAGGCGGGCGGATCACCTGAGGTCGGGAGTTCAAGACCAGCCTGACCAACATGGAGAAACCCCACCTCTACTAAAAATACAAAATTAGCTGGGCGTGGTGGTGCCTGCCTGTAATCCCAGCTACTCAGTAGGATGAGGCAGGAGAATCGCTTGAACCCGGGTTGTGGAGGTGGCAGTGAGCCGAGATCATGCCACTACACTCCAGCCTGGGCAACAGAGTGAGACTCTGTCTCAAAAAAATTAAAAAATGACCATACATTCTAACAATATGTAAGTTCTAATTCATACTTAAGGAAACATTTGATTCTATGTATGTTTCTATCTGTGGTTCTGAAAGGCTGATCCTAATTTTTATGAATGATCATTTCCGGGCCTCTTTTTTTCTTTCCCCAGGTGTTCTCTGCTTTGCTGTTTGAGAGCTGCATGTCTTAGACCATAAAGGCTGTGAGCGCTTCCCATTTCGAGAAACCCTGGGGAGATTCAAATAAACAAATTCAAAATGCCTCCTACAGTCTTTCACAGACCAGAATTAGCATGTTGTTTGTTTAAAAATCTTTCTTTTCTTCAGATATGAAACTATGCGCCCAAGACTAAATGGAGGCACTACAATTACACATTTTGACTGAATTGTCTCATCAATAAAAGTATCACCTGGCTAATTGTATCTCATTAGAATTGGCCTAAACTAGAAAATAAACAAGGGCCTTCTCCAAGTATTTGCTATTATATTACACACATACAAGTTACCAATTAGAAGTTGATATGCACTATTTTATTTAAAAGTAAAATTCAACAAGCTTTCGGTGATTTATTCTCATCTTGTTTTTCTCACCAGTTTTACTGCCAAAATAAATTCCTTCTCATACAAAGTCTGGGATTTTATCACAGAGTTAGTATAGTTGGATTCAACTTTAATAGAATATTAAGATATTAATTTTAATAGAGTATGGTTTCAGATATTAAAAAGATTAACGTACCCAAAACCACAATCATGATCTTTTTATTTTTTGAGACAGAATCTTTCTCTGTCACCTAGGCTGGAATTCTCTCTTTCTCAGCTCACTGCAACCTCCACCTCCCGGGTTCAAGCAATTCTCCTGCCTCAGCCTCCCAAGTAGCTGGGATTACAGGCACGTGCCACCATGCCAGGCTAATTTTTGTATTTTTAGTAGAGACAGGGTTTTGCCATGTTGGCCAGGCTAGTCTCGAACTTCTGGCATCAAGTGATCTGCCAGCCTTGACCTCCCAAAGTGCTGCAATTACAGGCATGAGCCACTGCACCTGGCTGATTTGTTTAACTTGCATAATTTTATTGTCTCTATTTCATCCAATCTAAAATAATAAGGCGTTTTAAATAATTATTTTTAACATCTGTTTCTACACCTATGAACTGAAAATAGACTTTTTTTTTTAAATGAAGTTTTGCTCTTGTTGTCCAGGCTGGAGTGCAATGGCACGATCTCCGCTCACTGCAACCTCCACCTCTTGGGTTCAAGTGATTCTCCTGCCTCAGCCTCCTGAGTAGCTGGGATTACAGGCACCCACCACCATGCCCAACTGATTTTTGTATTTTTAATAAAGACAAGGTTTCACCATATTGGCCAGGCCAGTCTCAAACTACTGACCTCAGGTGATCCACCTGCCTCGGCCTTCCAAAGCAGGTGTGAGCCACCACATCCAGGCTGAGAGAAGATTTTTTTGATTTTTTTTGACATTTTTAACTTAATTTTCCAAGAAGAAAAAAATTATACATTTTTAAAAATAACAAAACATTGAAATCTAGATCTTAAAACATATTTGTTTTCTCTCAAATTTGTTAGAAATGTCATGAAAAAATCTACTTTTCAGTATAGGAACAGTATTTGTAGAAGGGTAAAATAAGGAAGAAATGGGCAAATTTTTCTAGTGATTGAACAGTGACGTCTACCCCTTGAATAATTCTCACTGCATATTTGTTGCCCTGTTAACCGGTATTCTGGTTTTGCTTCTTTCAAACACATGGTTGGATTATGTTTCCCCTCTTGCTTGAATTGTACATGTGTATGGTAGGTGACTTGCCTGGGTCTACAATGTTGTCAACAGAAAGAGTCAAATTCTGTAAAATATTTGAAGAGATTTATTCTGAGCCAAATATGAGTGGCCAAAGGCCCCAGGAGATCCTGAGAACATGTGCCCAAGGTGGTCAGGCTACAGCTTGGTTTTATACATTTTAGGGAGACATAAGACCTCAGTCAATGCATGTAAGATATATTTTGGTTTGGTCTAGAAAGCCAGGACAACTGGAAGCTGGGGTAGAAGTGGCCTTCCAGGTCATCGACAGATTGTCACTATGTTTTCTGGACGTCCTATTGTAATTTCATTTGGTTGAAAGGGTTTATCTAAAGACTTGGAATCTATAGAAGGGCATGTCTGGGTTAAAATAAGGGACTATAGAGACCAAGGTTCTTCTTATAGGAAGTCTATAGGTAGTAGGCTTTAAAGAGAATGGATTGTAAATGTTTCTTATCAGACTTAAAAAGGTACCAGACTCAGTTACTTCTCTCCTGGATCAGGGAAAAGACCTGAAAATGGAAAGGGATTCTGTATAGAAGTTAGATTTTCCTCACAAGAGATAGCTTTGCAGGGCTATTTCAAAAAATGCCAAAGAAATATATTTTAGGACAAAATACTTTGATTTCTTTCAGGGACTGCTATCCATCATGTTATGCTATACTGGAGTCAGGCTGGAATGTGGTGTCTTATTGCTACAAAAAGTCTTAAGATCTCTCTTTTAATGTTGTGCCGCTCAGCTGTGCCTGGATTCCAAAGGGAGGAGGGTATACTGAGGCCTGTGCAACCCCCATCCCCTATCATAACCTGAACTGATTTTTCAGGTTAACTTTGGAATGCCCTTGACTGAGAGGAGGGGTCAATTCAGATGGCTGTGGGGCTTAAAATTTTATTTTTGGCTTATGATGTGGAGGCAGAAGTAATGTGTATCACTGTTGTGCTAAGTCTCTAAGAACCAGTGCGCAGTTCACCGAGCTGCCTCCCTCTGAGTCAGTCATCACTGCAAATAACAACACTCCAGGTTGACTGTGGTTCTGTCAGCTTCTTCCTGCACCCCAGAGTAAGGATCACATCGTGTGGAGCACATCTTATAATTAGCATATAGCAGATGCAAAAAATAAACATGTACCATGTTAAGCCACTGAGATGTCAGAGTTGTTTGTCCTGCAGCAAAGCCCAGATCATCCTGACTGTTAAATTTATCCATTCAAGTGATCAGCTTTTGGTATAAATGCCCCTAAGAAAACTAATAAAGCCTGAGAGGGCAATTTTGATGAACTGCCTACCTATGCCTCGCCAAAGAATGGTAATAATCCAAAAGCTGTTTAATTTAAACCTTCCTTACGCAATGCATATTTTATCTAGGAACACTTTTACTGATATCGGTGATCAAAATTATGAAACGGGACACAGGGCAGTGTGAAGAAACAAATCTCAAATGTCAACATTTGTGGGGATCTTGTTATCCTTTCATCCAGGCTCCTTGCTTTGCAGATGAGGAAGTGCATTCTCCAAGCTGTGTGAATTGTCCTCATGGTACAGCTATTTTCATTGTATTCTTTTGTAAAAATACATATGTAGATGGGTTCATGTGTGCTGGAGATGGGGAGGAAAGAATAAAGGAGACTTAAGGCATAGGTGGAAACCATGTGTTCAGATGGTATGTATTTATGTGTTGAGCATTTATATCATGCATTTGCTAAGTACTGTGATGGAAACAAGGATAAGACACAGGGACTCCTCTAAAGAAATGTAAAATCTCAATGACAAACATGCAAAGAAGTTAGTATCTTAAGCAAAATGATGCAATTCATAGTAGGCCACTGTGTATTGGAAAAGTAAGGGCTATTCTATTCCAAAGTGTGATTTTTTATTGAGTGAGAGGGACCTGAGAAAGCTTCATGGAGGATGTGATGGTTAATATTGACCATCAACTTGATTGCATTGAGGATGCAAAGAATTGGTCCTAGGTGTGTCTGTGAGGGTGTTGCCAAAGGAGATTAATATTTGAGTCAGTGGACTGGGAAAGGCAGACCTACCCTCAATCTTGGTGGGCACAATCTAATCAGCTGCCAACACAGCTAGAATATAAAGCAGGCAGGAAAATGTGAAAAGACTAGACTGGCCTAGCCTCCCAGCCTACATCTTTCTCCTGTGCTGGACCCTTCCTGCCCTCAAACACTGTACTCCAAGTTCTTCAGTTTTGAGACTCAGACTGGCTCTCTTTGCTCTTCAGCTTGCAGATGGCCTATTGTAATCATATGAGTTAGTACTTAATAAATTCCCATATATATATATATACACACATATATATATCCCATATATATAAATACACACATCATACACACATTTATATATGTGTGTGTGTGTGTGTGTGTATCTATCTATCTATATATATCCTATTAGTTCTGTCCCTGTAGAGAACCCTGACTAATACAAAGGAGATGATATCTGAACTAAGCCACAGAGGAGAATGAATGGCAAGGAGAAGAAACATGTCTCAAGGAAACTGAGGCCTGAGGGGGTAGCAATTTTTCCCAAGCATCTGATAAATGACAGTGATTTGGGGAGACTCCATGGCATGAATGTATGTGAGAAAGTGGCTTGTGAGAGCAAGATTGGAGGAGTTGGTTATGGAAAGAGGAGTAACCAGTTATAGGCTGATAGATGGAGTAAGCATAGAGAAGGACATTGTTTTGTTTGTTTGTTTGTTTTATTTTTTTAAGTGTTTTGTAGAGATGGAGGTCTCACTATGTTGCTCAGGCTGGTCTTGAACTCCTGGGCTCAAATGATTCTCCTCCTTTGGCCTCCCAAAGCACTATGATTACAGGTGGGAGTCATCAGGCCAGCTTTTAAAGGAGGGCACTGCAGTTGGAATAGAATGAAAGGAAGAGATGAATGAATGGAAGAGATGTATGAGCCATTTCAAAATAAGAATCACTACAATGGGAGCTGAGTGGCTGTGGGTAAAAGCTAAAGAGGTTAAATCAGGGTTAGGACCAGCAGAACTAGAACAATACTGGTATTTTGGCCCAGATGGCAAGGGCTGGAGGGCATCCAGAGAAAAACAAACAATTGAGGATGCTAGACGGAAGCCCAGGGGAAAAGTCAAAGCTAGTGAGGTTTTTCTCTTATGAGTTATGGGAGAAGCAGCTTGGAAGGAAGAATTATTGATTGCATCTTTTGTAATATCCACAGCAAAGGCACATGAGCCCAGGCTAGCGAAGGAGATGGAGGAGTGTGGTCAGAGAGGCAAAAGGCATCAAATAAAACTGATATGGAGAAGAACCAGGTTACTCATCATGGTATGAAAGTCAAGAGAGAGAGCTTCATGGAAGTGGGGGATTCACAGGTTTAAGGAGAATGCAAAGAGAATGAGGACCAAGGAAAGGCCACTGGACTTGAAGTTTGGTATTTTCTGGGTGGTTGCAGAGAATGCATTTCATTAGGCTTAGATTCTGGGAAAGTCAAATTATAAAAGACGAGGGGAAATAAAGCGGGTATAAAGGACACTGTGAATGCTATTCATTCACTCCAGGTCACTGGATGAAGAGGATCTTCATCCTAAGGGGACAGCAGATGTAGCCCATTGCTTTGTTGTGTTATGTTTTGTCGAGATGGGATATACCTGAAAGCAGAAGGAAAGCAGCTTAGGAAGACACTCAAAAATAATGATTTTCTTAAATGCACACGTAATGTATGGCTGACACTGACATTTTCTTATTTACTTTTCACGGTAACATTAGGGAAACGACATAAATTTGCAGAGTGAGGGGCTGGGGAATCTTCTGACTCCACTTCGCTTCCCTTCATAGCATGAACACGCTTGTAAGGAAGAAAACAAGGCAAGGAATGATGTACATTCTGAGGGTGGGAGTGAAGAATTAGGAGTCACAGATAGGTTAGACTGTGGAAGAGAAGGTGACTGAAACCAGAGACAGCGAGGAGAAATAGACTGAGATTTACATGTTTTACTCCCTGAAGAGACGAGCAGCCCCCATTTCCACCAAGGGCAGAAACATTCAAACATCCTGCATACCTTTCCTTTATGCATGAAATAAAACACTGGCATTTGAAGGAAGAGGCTGATAATGTTTATTTCTTAAAACATTCAGGCATGGTAGTTATGTGACTGTTATCTCTAGAGCCTCTCAGAAGTCTCTGGGGACCCAGGAGTCTTTGGAGGCGTACACTTTCTGCAAAAGCGCAGGAAGAAATACAATTCCTTAATGAATATCTACTGTGTACTCAGCAAATCCTTTGTCAGTCACTTGTGTTAATATCTAGAAATTACATAACTAAGGATCTCCATGAGTTGCATTTGTTTTCTTAAGAGGAAAAGAGGGGAAAAAAAATACCTTCTTTCCTTAGCTTACCATTTAAGCCAGTGCTTTTAAACCGAGATCTGACACTCCCTTGGTGACCACAGATGTATCACAGATCCGTCTATTTCCAAAATGTTACATTCTGATTTTAAGATCATCTGAAAGTTGAAATTTCTCTTTTGCCGCAACAACTCACAATTGAGAAATATTTTCACAGGAGACTTTCTTTTCTTAAAGCCAAGTTTGTTAATTTGAACTCTCACAAGACTGTGAGAATTTATTTTTCTTTATTAATGCGTTCATTACTCTAGACCAAGATACCAACTTTTGTACAAACCTTATTTCTTGCTGCCACCTGGCGGAAGCCACATGCAAGTTTTGCAGAGGCTTTGGTCGTGCCAGGAGAGGGGCCAGGGTTCTTCCTCAGTCACAGAATCCCACGCAGTGATCAAAGAGCAGGTCTTTCTATTAAACTCCCTGGCAGCAAAACAGCAGAGGCTTGGCTCTCTGCCCCGGGACTGTGCAGAATGTCACATGTCAGAAGCCCAGAACATTTTTCTCTTCTTTTATCTTTAGACTCTTGTGGCTCTCAGACCTTGAATATAATTCTTTGCCGAAAATTCTTTAAAATCACTGTTTTTTCTTCCTTCTTTCCTTTTTTTTTTTTTTTTTTTTTTTTGCTATGTTAGGAAGAAAGAAGGGAATGGCATTTTAATGTAAAGAAGATTGCACTGAAATTATATTACTTGCTTAATTTTATTAATTCGCTGCAATAATACTCTAATGACATGACAGGTCATTTACATGCTACTCATTTGAGTCTCTTGTGCAGAGAACTCATGAGGAAGGGCTGGGAAGTGCTCTTATGATCATAAATGATCTACACTCTCCTAGAGGAGAGATAGATACAGAAATGACATTGTTTTGTTAAAGTTTCATTCAAGGCAATTTGGCTGGTTCATTTATCAAGTGTAATGGGAAAACAAGCCAGTCCTGATATTAAACACCCCAATGATCCCTCAAGCTTTTTATTCTGTAATAAGTTTTACAGCATTATGTGTTACCCATGACAGTCATTTAGTTGGTCAATTTCAGGCTAGTGATAAAACTTTGAGTAATGGGAAAGTAGTGTTGATGTTCCATATTCTTTGTGAGGAGATGTCTATAAATTAATGCTCCCAGGTACACACTCAATTTATATTTAACAGCCATTACTAAATGTAATATCTAAGTAAAACCCGATTATGATCTACATATATGGAAAACTAATTAAAGCTGTTGGAAACAACCTATTTCTCTTTGGATTATTTATGTAAATACATTGAGGTCTGAAAATTCAGTACAAGTTAGATGTGTTCCTGCCTAGGGCTATTATATAAAGCCCAGAGCATTTTATGAGAAAAAGGATGATTCTTAAGGATTGAGCTTCAAACGTGAATTTTTCTATTTTGTAAGGATATAGCTTGGTTTGTTAAGCATCAATATAGCTTTTCAAAATACCTTTTTATTCTCACAAGTTAAAAGGCCTTATACAAGCTCTTTTATTAAATATACATATATATATATACATACATACATATATATACATAAATATATATATATATATATTTGCCAATTGACTAACCCCTCTGATCTAAGTGATAGCTGAACTAATTTAAAAAGAATACTGTGTTTTTCAGCTTCCAAAATGAAAATATTATTAGTTAGTACTGTGATTTCTGAATCTTTAATCAAATTTTCATTCCTTTTACAATTTTGAAATTTTTGACAATCTTAGCATCTGCTAAGATTAAACACATTCTTCCTTCCTTCCTTCCTTCCTTCCTTCCTTCCTTCCTTCCTTTTTTCTTTCTCTCTTCTCTTCTCTGTTTTCTTTTCTTTTCTTTCTTGAGGCAGTCTTGCTCTGTTTCCCAGGCTGGAGTGCAGTGGCATGAACATGGCACACTGCAGCCTCAAACTTCTGGGCGATCCTCCTGCCTTGGCATCCCAAGTGCTGGGATTACAGGTGTGAGCCACTGAGCCTTGCCTTGTAATCCATTGAATAAAGGAAATCATAATATGACACAACCATATTTCAATCAAGTTATTCTGCCATATTAAATTTTCAGTCAGTTGCCTTTCTATTATTGCATTTATTGAATTTCTACTTGTTACCAGTTCTAATCCTAGATCTATCTCTGTTAAATTATTAAATGTCTTATATTGTTATGAAACAACATTCAGATGAAATACACAGAAGAAAAAGGAGTTTCAGAAAAATTAATTTGCCCAACTAGAAATTGGCCACAATTACTTGGTGTGTTGAGGAGGATTTGAAACTATGCCTTTATGATAATTGATACTTATGATAATTGATGATTGATAAAAAGGGGTTTTAGAACGACCTCTTTTACTTTTAGAAAGAAACATTTCTTTATGTGCTTTCTTTAATGTCCATTTTTTAGGTTTATGAATTAAATAATACACATTTATTTAAACAAAAGTATTGACTTTTCTCAAGTGTGTGTAGATTACTTGTCTACTTAATGCAACTAACAATCAAAGCTTAATGCTCCAACACATTAAATTTTTCAAACACTGAAACACTGATCACAATGTCTTTAAGCATTTAATCGAAATAAAAATTTTGATGTATCTACTTTTCCTAAATATTTTAAATGCCTTTCAATATGCAGAACTCTCACAAAATTGTTATAAATACTAAGGCAATCAGTATATTTAGATTAGAATCAGTTGTAAATGTGCGAATATAGTGAATGTGATCCTTGTCGTGACTCACATTTTTCTTCTAGTCTTTTCCTGGGGTATATTCTTAACATATCAGCTATTTTTCTATTTTTATAGCTTTTCAGGGTTCAAAAATATTACCATATCCAAATGAAAACTAAATAAGTATCTCAGAGCAGCCAACTGCAAAGCCTGTGTCAGGATTCTTGGTGAGGACATAGTTTCTGGTTTCTAAGGAGATTGGAACACTAGCCAGTGATCATCAGATTAAGCTGCACTTAAATCCACATATATGAAATTGTTTTTATTTTTACAATGGTGCATTATTACCATGATGTCTTCACAATTGATTTGACTCGCACTGCAAATCCCATTTCATTATCCCATCGTTATGATGTATGGACTTGGCCTTTTTAGAATACCTTCTTGGAAATTTTTAAAAATAGTTCATTAAGATTATTAGAGCCATTGAAGAGATGTCTCCTAGGAGATAGTGCATTGAGTCTGCCTTTCAGTCCTCCTCCTCAGGACACTTACCCAAACTATCATTTTGCCATTGATTTCTTTCTGCAGTGTGGTCACTGGTACCAATAAAATGCTAGTCTTCATTCCTATCCAATGATTATGTGGGGCCCCATATGGTTAGTCTTTCTGATTTCATTATGGTAACTAAGTTTTAAGGGAAACTTGACTTCCCATTTTTGTGTCTACTGTGCTATTCACTATAGAAACTATATAATTTATAGTGAGGAATGTAAATATGTTTTCATAGAAGATAAAATACCCACATATATTAAACCCCCATTAAACATACCCTATTTTGTTTACCCTTCTTTGAATTATAACTATCTTTTATATGGTTCATATTAACTATCTTTTACATGGTTCGTATAAACTAATGACCTTTCAGACTAGACTCAACTTCTTTTTTTCTTTTCTTTTTTTTTGAGATGGAGTTACGCTCTTGTTACCCAGGCTGGAGTGCAATGGCACGATCTCGGCTCACTGCAACCTCTGCCTCCTGGGTTCAAGCAATTCTCCTGCCTCAG